>QKWP01000059.1:232283-316861 GCA_003550325.1 Gigaspora rosea | reverse complement strand
CATGATCTTTTCTTGCTTTATACCCTTCGAGATTCTAGTAAGCCATCTACCTATTGGAAGTGCCCATGTATTCTCGAGTATATTCTTGTATCTTTGGTTTTTGAGTGTTAATTCCACAACTGTTTTTTTATTGAACTTATTTGTTGTCCAAGTAATATTCTTAACTTTTCCATAGCGACCCATTAGTTTTTTGATTGATACATTGCCATTTTTGAGTGGAACATCCCAAATCGTATAGGTTTCTTGCATACCTAAAGCCTCTTGTTTATACTGAGTAAGGTTGTTTTTTTCCTTGTTTTGGTCCACATTTACTTGAGATTCTTTGTCTTCTAACGACATCATTATGTCTTCCTCTGGATTCTCTGGTTTCTCTAATTGTTGAACCTGTTTTCCATTTTCGATTTCATATTTGAGCTTAAGCTCATCTTCCAAGACTTGAGTTCCATAATCTATCGTTCCATACTCTAGCTAAAGGAGAGTTTCTATCCTGGCCTGATTTTTTGCTTCTGTAGAGTTAACACTTTCCTTCGACTCCTTTCTTTGAATTTCACCGAGTTGCTTTTCTGATAGTTTCATATAGCATTCCAAAAAATGCCTTATAATACAAATTTCTTCCGCTATAATGGTTTGTATGGCTTTTGCTAATTCTTGGTCTACTATCTGTGTTCTTACACATTCTCTTTTTAATAAGTCTAAACAACCTGTACCACCATACTTTATAGCTTGGCACCCCTTCTTAAGAAATCCAATCTTCCATTCTGGAACTTGCATTCTGTTCATCGATTATCTCAATATTTGGTACACAAGATTTGATTTGCTGCGCACGTACAAGTTTGTTTATTTTCAGTTTGTTTACTTCGTTTATTGTTTTGTTGTTTATGCAGATCACGCGATTGTTTTGTTTGTTTGTTGTTTTAGTGATCTACGATTCAGGGTTAAGCCCAATCCCCAAAAATTTCCAAAAAAATTTTTTTGAAAAAATTTGAAGTTTAAGTTTGTCAGCTAGTATAGTATTGTCCTTTTTCTTTTAAGTTGTACTAGCAAATTCTATATTATTTTTGCTTGTCCTTCTTTTTCCTTAGGGAGTTTTTGGCTGTTTCCTAAGTTACTTATCTCGTTTTCAGCTTTTTTTCCTTTCTGCCGGATTTGGAAAAGTTGATCAGCGGAGAGAGTTGAATAAATTCCATTGTTTAGAATAGTATATTAATCAAAGATTAATCAAATTTAATTATAAGTTATAAGAATATAAGTTCGAGTAGGTGGTATTATTTAATGGTAAAATTTTTAATATATTTATATAAATCGCTAATCTGAATTTTGATGATTTATATAAATATCTTTTTTTATGAATATCGACATTCTCATAAAATCATCTAGTCAGATTAGTATTAGAATTTTTTTAGCCCATTTCAAATTTCGTAATATCTGTCTTTTTTAGTATCTGATTTTGGTATTTTTTTAGTACTCGATTTTTTTAGTACGATATTTTTTTTTAATATTTAAACAACATGAGTTCGCATGGAGGGTGGGTGGAAAGATATTCTGTATCCAATCTAAATCTATATTTAAATTAAATTTAAATCTAAATCTAAATCTATTTAGAATCTAAATCTATTTAAAAATAGAGTATTAAAAAAACGGAAAGAATTTTTTAACAAGCTTATAAATTTTGAACCAATTTTTATTTTCAATTTAATTATTTACTAGTAAATGCAGTATTTTATATTTTAAAAATTATAATGAATAAATTTAGAATTTAATAATTTAGCATGAGTGCACCCTATAAGATCTGTGTAATATAAAATCAAACCAACCAAAATAGCCCATTCTTTTTGTTAGGGTTAAGGTGAGGTGAAAGTAAGCCATATTCAAGTAAAGATGATTTATAGTAAAATTTTGCAAGAAATTTTTTTTTGTTAAAGCATGAAAAGTAGTTTCATAAGCAAAATTATAAAGTTATTTTTTAAAATATCGCTATTTTTTTCAATTTCACATTATACCTGATCCTACGATCTGATAGGTTTATCAGGTGGGTTTATTTTAAAAATTTTATTTTTAAAAAAATTATTATAGTGCACAGTAAATTTTTTTTAAGAACATAAAATTATAAATTTATGTTCTCAAAGAACAAAAAAATTTTTTTTAAAAATTCTTCACTGGTCGTGACTGTTGTCCCGACAGGTCACAATTTATGGCTGTCATCTCAGCAGGCTGATCAAAACAACGTTACATCAGGCCACAATTTATGGCTGCCGTCTCAGCAGGCCAATCAAAACAGCGTTGCATCATTTTGGGGCGGGGGAAGGGGTCGATGTAACCAGAGCGAAAGTCGGGTTCGCAGAAAAGACCAAATTAACTCGCATCAACTTCTCATGCTTACTAAAATACTATGATCCAATTACCTCATATTACTCAATCATTACATACTCGCTAATGCTACTAAATTATTTCATACTTGCATCATAATTGCATCATAATTGCATCATTATTGCATACATACTTACATAATTACTACTGTATTACACGCCCAAAATTCCGGGTCGGGATGCGTCGTAGTGCTTCGGAATCATGGTCGACTGGATCGGAATTGATCAATTTTGTCCCAAAAATTTTACTAATAAATCATATCCATTCATTAAGTAAAAAATGCCCAGATGATAATTTTGCTATAGAACCTGCTAACAACTAGGGTTAAACGCCGACCTAGATCCAACGCATCCGACCCGGAAATTTTGGGACAGCCTGTAAAAATCACTACACGCTTAGGATCTCTCGATCGGATCGAACATGTGACCGTAACCGGGCCTGTCACATATTCGATCGGGTGAATAGATTCGAGACAAAAGCTGCCTCGATACTTACGTATCGAGCAGCCATTTATCTGGGTGCCTGTATTTGTATCCACATTTAAAATACTAGGATCCATGAATTTTTTTTTATACATAAAATTTATCGATAGAATGATTTTTATTAAATTTTTATTACCGTATAGCCGCTCATGAGCGTTATTTCGACCCCCCCCCTTTCTCTGTAACGTTTCACCTGTTTTTTTTTTTAAAAACCATTATTTTAGCTCGATGAAGTGTACTGTTGCTAACGCTAGGGATATTAGAACTGCTGCTTGCCAATTCGAAATATAAATGTCTTATTCTCATTTCAGGAATATTGGCAAATTGTCTATTATCTTTATATGACTAAACATAGTCATTGTTTCAGGTGCAGAAATAGCTTCCGCTTTACTTCAATACTTTATACACATATAAGAATTTTATCTTTACGAACATTCATCTATTTGCAATTATTTAATGGCGTACCATATAGCCGCGGAATAACGCCTATGGTGACAAAATAAATCAAGAAAAGTTAAATAAAATCCACAAGTTAAATAATTCGATATTTTTTATTATTTTTTGAAAAAAATGGATATTTCTCGAACAAATAAACCTATAATTAATGGTACATCTACAACTGAAGAAATTGTTCGTAATAGTAATGAAATATCTATATATTCAACGACCAATGATGATGATGATTTTTCTCGAAAATCAACACAGCAAACATTACAGTCATTAGTTGACAAGAAAAGATTGTTAAGAAAAATTGACTCTAGATTACTCTTGACATTGGTTGTTATGTATTGTTTGGCTTGTCTGGATAGAAGTAATATTGGTACGACCTTCCGTTCCTAAATTTGAGACGCTCATATATTTAAAGATTTTTTCGGATTTTAAACGTGAAATCCTCTTTATTTTTCTATCTATGTGATATAGGAAATGCAAGATTGGCAGGATTAGAAAATAATCTAGGTAATTTACTTTAATAAAATATTATTTAAATTTTTGTTTACAATACTTTTCATTTATAGGATTATATGGAAACCAATATCAAATCTCTCTTGCTGTATTCTTTATTGGTTATGTTCTATTTGAAATACCTTCAAACATGGTAAAAATGAGATTATTTTAGAATCTAATCGCAGGTTATAACGATTATATTGCGTTTAACATGGATCAATTTCATTATAATTATCGATAATTGAAATAGGTAATAAAGAAGTTTACACCATCAAAATGGATACCAACCCTTATGGTCGTATGGTCTGTTGTTGTATGTTGCATGGCCGCAGTAAAAAATTTTGGTGAATTGATTGCTACAAGACTTTTACTAGGTGTCTTTGAAGCAGGTACGTACGTAGAAAATGATGATAATACTCAACTTCTTATCATTCACGTGCTAAGTATGTTATGTGTTGAATAGGATTTACGCCTGGTGCATTTTTTCTATTGAGTATGTGGTATAAGCGATCCCAATGTGCTGTAAGATTTAGTCTATTTTGTTCTGGATCTGTTTTATCTGGTGCTTTTGGGTAAAAAGTTTCATCAATTATTATTAGCTTTAATAATTCTCTCTCTTCGTGTTAATGAATTAACTGTTTTGATGATCATAATAGTGGATTTCTGGCTTATTTTATTATAAGATATATGGACGGAAAAGGGAATTTGGAAGGATGGAGATGGCTATTCTTGTTAGAAGGATTAGCTACTTTTATTTTCTCATTAGCTGCCTTGTAATGTATATTTAACCTTCCTTTTTCATCTACTTTTACATCTAAAATATATTATCAATTATTCTTTTTTCTTAGTTTCATTCTTCCAAATTTCCCAGAAACTGCCACATTCCTAACTGTACAAGAAAGGGATTACTGGGTAACCTGTCTTCGCAAAGATGACTGTACATCAAATGACTCTCAACATCACAAAATTGATCATCACAGTCTGTACTTGGTCGTAAGAGATTTGAAGATTTATATCGCAATTCTTATTGGTATATTCATTGGAACTGCTTTAAATTCCATTGCATTATATCTACCAACTTTAATTTATTCTATGGGCTTTGATCCATTGAAAAGTCAATTATTGACAGTGCCACCATATTTTGCTGGTTGGTGTATCTCATTAGCCATAACATTGCATTCTGATAAAGCTGAAGAAAGAAGCTTTCATCTTATTTTTGCAGGATGTTTAGCAGTGATTGGTTTTTTTGGGCTGGCAATGATTGAGAACGTAAATTTACTATATGTATCCACTTTTTTTTGCACTGCTGGTAAATATGAATTAATTGTTTTTTCTTTTTTTGAGTATTTGGGCTAGGCGTTGAGAAAAGGAACGAATCTGGCAAAATAATAATTATAAAAATTAATTTCTCAACAATTATCAAATCTTAATCATTGTTGCTTGATTCCCCGAAAGTTAGTTCCCCGCTAGCTCATTTTTCCGACACTATATCCCCGACAGAATGTTTCACCTACAGCATTTTTTGTTGACAGAATCTTTCCTCGACATACCATGTTTTCGACATCCCCTTTCCTTGACAGGACATATTTTCGAAAAGACATTTTACTAACATGATGTATTGCAGAAAGAATATTTTTCCGACATGACATGTTTCCGATATCTTTTTTTCCGACAAGATCTTCCCCCGATTAGAAATTTCGTTTAAAAAAAATTATCAATAATAGTGATATATTCGTGCTCATCACATGATTAAGCACTCGGCTTAAATTAGGGTTAGGGTTAGGGTTAGATTACGGTTAGGTGATAGTATAATTTAGGCCCGAGTTGTTAGTGCTAGTAAACAAATGACGTAGTTGCATGATTTCACGTGATGTGATGATCACTGGGTTTATCGTTCTTGTCGGAAAAAGTGCATTCAATAAAACTTAGTGTCGGAGAAAAGTCAAGTTAGAAATATGTCATGTCAGAAATGTCTTGTCAAAAATATGAGATGTCAAGGAAAGGGGATGTCGAAAACATGGTATGTCGAGGAAAGGTTCTGTCAACAAAAAGTGCTGTAGGTGTCGGGGATATAGTGTCGGAAAAATGAGCTGGCGGGGAACTAACTTTCGGGGAATCATACCGTAATCAATTTAATTAGATAATCGGAGAAAATTAATTTTTTATATAATTTTTTGTCAAATTCGCCTCTTTCTCAGCACCTAGTCATTTAATAGACATATATTTATATTTTTAATAGGCGTATCAACAGTACCACTTGCAACAGCTTGGGTTTCCAATATATTTTCTATACCTCACGATAAACGTGCAATCGCTCTAGCAATGTATCTTACATTTCTAAATATATCTGGTAAGTATCATTTTATGAGTTTGTTTATATATATATTTACTGTGTTACTCATTTATAAATTTTCTTTTTCTAGGTGTTTTGTCGTCAATGCTATACCCAACAAATGATGGACCCAGATATTGTAAGTAATTTTTTAGTATAATCGTTTAACAATAACTTTTCAATTAATTTTATTCTCATAAATTTTACCATCTATGTATTTCTGCAAATAAATCAACGTGCATAATCCAAAGTCAAAGGACATATGATCAATGCATTTTTATTAATTTTGGTAGTAATTCTTACAGTAATTATGAGGTTTATGCTTATTAATGAAAATAAAAAAATGGATCAGAGAATTATGATCGGAAATACGTGGAGAAATCTTAATAAAGAAGGTGTAAATAGTGATACAAAGAGACAAGATAATGAAGTGTCAGATTTTAGATACATTTTGTAATTAGCTTCCAAAATGATCGTATATCTGCATTGGGTGTTAGATACCAAATGGTTTACATTATAATTTTTGGAAAGTTTTATTATCTATACGATTAGTATATAAAGACTATGAAATATATATATATATAATTATTAAATATGAAAACAGTTTTAAAATTAATTATGAAAACAGTTTTAAAATTAATTATTAAATATGAAAACAGTTTTAAAATTAATTATTAAATATGAATACAGTTTTAAAATTAATTATTAAATATGAAAACAGTTTTAAAATTAATTATTAAATATGAAAACAGTTTTAAAATTAAATTATTTTTATATCGAATATAAGTTACAGAGTCGAATTTACTTTATTAAAACGGAAGTTATAACATTTTAAAAATTCATAAAATACGATTTTTAATCATTTTGGTCTGTTTAGCAAAATTAATTAGAAAATATTACAACATAGCTTTAAAACTACACTCTTTATACGCAATTTGCAAATTACAGATTGAATCGCTTCTCTAGAACTAAAGTTATTAAGGTTTAAAATTTTAAAAATATTTAAAAATCTTATCTATTAAATTTTATTATACGGGCTGCACTATGATAGTAAATCATTTGGTATCTAACACCCCAATAGGCAAATTTGCCCGCAAGTGTAAGAGAAAATAAAATCGAAATAAATGAAATATAGAACCTTTTTAACTCTCTAAAATTCACATAATCTTTATTAAGAGAGTCTTTAAAGCGGAGCAGGTTATTTTAGCAGCCAAATTATTATTTTTTTTTTTTACTTCCCCAAGTAATATTCCTTGGGACGCCAAGTAGGCATACTTTATTATTAATATTCATTATGCTATATTCTATTATATACAATATTATATTACTAAGTATATTTTTTTCTCTTTATTCTTATTATTCTCTACTAGCAGCCAAATTTGATTTCAAACTACTGATGGTTTAAGGAATATTATAATTTTCATAAATTTGTAACTTGCCTATACCGGTATAATTATCTGGGTAGGGATCACAGAATATGGTAGGAGTGACCTGATCGTAGGATGTTAAATAAAAAAGACAGTTTTGGACTCGGTCCTTAAATCACATGAAAACATAAAGAAAATACAATACATTTTATAGGACTTAGATCCTTGGAGAGCCTGGAAATTTTTCAAAATTCAAATATAAAAATACGTGAACTTCGAAATCCTATACTTTTGAACCAGTGCATGTATGCAAATAAAAGTATAATTTTTGGATTCCTCTTGATAAGCACTACAATGCTACAGTGCCATGTTTTAATTTTCATGATTTAAACCGAAATTAGCTACAAAAACACAGTTGATATTAATAAAAATGAAAAGGTAGCTCTGTATCATTATAGAGTATACTAAGAGAAATCCAAAAATCATATTTTTATCCGTGTAGATGCACTGGTAGAAATCTGAAGTTCACATCGAATTTTAGGACAGGGCCAGTGATTTTCTGTGTTTCACATAATACCACAGATTTCACATAAATATGCCTATATCACATAATAGGGTGTTTATCACTGCAGAATAGCACATAATAAAGCAATTTATAAGATTGTCACATAATTTGGCAAAAAAGTCGAAGTCTAACAGATCTGGTATCTTCTGACGTAGAATTTGAATAAACTCAAATTATGAGCAAGAAGAAAGTTCCAACAAATTTCTAGCCATGTATGCCAAATATACTACAGAATCGCACATAATTTAGCAAATATAGTTCCCATCACATAATTTAAATTTTGTTATCATATAATTTTGATTTTGTCACCACAGAAAATCACTGGCCCTGCGCAGGCAATCATGGGTAGATCTACTAATCAGACATTTGTTTTCAATTGTTTTCATTAATGACCAGTATTTTTTTATTTACACATATTGCCTGTATATTAACATGTTTACTTTGTATTATTTCTGTATATTGATATTCATATTAATTATACTCCTTTTTTTAAAACTTTTTTATGCAACCTGCGGGTCAATAGCATAAGTGGTTATGCCCCCAGGTTTCCAAATGCAAGGTCACTGGTTCAAGCCCTACTGGAGGACAAGAAAAACCATATGAGGTTATAAGATAGACGAGCTGAACCAAGATGCTAGGACCATGGTTGGAAAACTTAACTACAAATAGTGCAATATTCATAGCACTATATAATTTTTTAGCAAAACTCATCTAAATGCAAATTGAATACCTCTAGTAGAAATCTGGTTGCAAAATTGAATACTTTTGGCAAAATTCTGGTCGAACATAAATATCTTTAGCAAAATTTCAGTTAAAACACTTGGACAGTTCTGGTTAAAAAATCCTCAGTTGTAAATGGGTTAGCTAGTTAAATCCAGTTGGAAATAATAGTTTAGAATCATAGTAAAATGTATGTAGCATATAGATATATGGGGGTGAGTCAGTAGAAAAGGTACAAATTTTTTCTAAGTAAAAGTTTTCTTGACTTTAAGCTTAAATATCTTAACAACTATTTTAATAAATTTAATAATTTTTTTTTTATTTTAATTCTATATAATTTTAAGATTAAAATAAAAAATTTTTTAGCATATTTGATTAAATAGTTGTTAAGATATTTTAGTTTAAAAATTAAAAAAAATTTTACTAAAAATGATTTGTCCCTTTTCTACTGACTCACCTCCATATAGGGTTCTTGCTAATTAAAAAGGCCCTATTAATTAAGATTAACCTTAATAAAAAGAGCACCAACAGTGCCCTTAGCATTAAGACTAGAAATATAAAAAAAAAACCTACTTTACTCACTTTTAAAACCTATAATTTAAGGGTAGAGGGTATGTAGATCATTTCTATTAATAAACTAGTTACTAAAAATTTTATATTTAATAATAAAAAAAATTTTTATTAAGTAACCATATTAAATTTTTAAAAAAATTGTAGAGGAGGTTTTTTTGATTCTAATGGTGGTCGAATTATTAAAATTGGTCCAGTAGAACCTAAGATATAGTTGTTTTTATCTTCACGACCTATTTTACTTATTGTTTACACATGATTTGATTGGCCAATTTGTGATCACCCCTGCAGAATAGACCCAGCCCCCGCAAAAGTTAATACTATAAAAACTTTATCAAATCTTATTCAAAATTAATAAAATTTTTATGTGTAATTTTTTATTACGAACAATTTTTATTTAGTACATAAATACAATTTATATAGTAAAAAATTAACTTTTATATGTAACAACTTTTAGAAATGATCTACATACCATATCCTCTACCCTTAAAGAAGCTTGCAATTCTAAACAGTAAGTATCAATTGATATATGTGTCAAAACAGTGTCAAAACCAATACTTTTTTTAAGCAGACTTGAGATCTACTTATTCTGACTAGGGATTTGTTATGAATCTTTCTCAACTTATTTTTAAAAAGTATTGCAACTAATATTTGTTTAACAAACTTGAGGTCAACTTATCCTTGAAGGATTTTTATAAACCTTCCTCATACTTTAAAAAAATATTAATATTTATGTACTTTCAATCACTTGTTTAACATCAGCGAATTATATATATGTAATCTTACGTAAGATATTATGGCCTGTAATATTACAAAAAACTTACAATTGATGTGATATATTATGTAATACCAGGAACATAAGTGTATGGTTTTACTGATATCTATATCAAAGACAAAATCTTAAAGTTAATTGGTGTATATTTTTTCTCATGATCATTACCTGTTTTATATAAAATAAAATTTCTAATTTTAGAAGGAGGTTAAAGTGAAGTGAAATTTAGTTAAAAGGTTTATATATTTATATCAAGAATGCAGTGGTTTATGCAGTATGTAGATCATATATTAACTTCTACTCTAACCCAATCCAATAATTTCATGTATAAAACTTATTGTAAATTGGTCATAAGATGCAAAAATTTGTTCTTTCTTAGTAAATGATTGGCTTACATGTGCCGCACAACAGCACATGTAAGCCAATCATTTACTTTATTGAAGTAATAATCTGATGTTATTTGTAATACTTCATTATTATAATCAATGGCTTGCCATTTAAAGTAAAATCAGGTTTAAATTTTAGCCAACTTTTATTAAAAAAATGATTCATAATACCAGTATGATCACATGAAATGTAAGAGGAATAGTTCTGTTCAACTTTTTTGATGTACTACGAAAAATCCTTTTTGGTTGGAATAATGATTTTCATTTATTCACGATTACAATAAACCAGTACAATCACTAGGCTTCCGCATGGGCCTGGGCTACCCACAGGTAGTGATTTGAACCGAGATCAAAATCATTAATTGGTTACTTGAACCGGTCCCACCCGATTCCAATCGGGTTAACTGGAACTGTTTCAGTTGACCCGCGTCATCTGAATTACCTGGGTCAACCGGGTCAGAATTTCTGATCGAATTATCGGTTAACCCAAGTTATCCGGATCAGCCTCTATTGTATTTATTTTATTTTGTTATTTTATCGAAGAGAGAGAGATCTAAAAACCTGCTTCTTCAATTCCTTATTCCTTATATACTAAGCCCTTTCGCAAATCAGCAAAAGCCGAACTCGGGCTTTGTTGAAAAAAAAAGCAAAAGTATATTTGAAAATACCTATAGATGACTCGAGTTGGCACAATTTTTGACTGTGATTCACATAACCCGTCGAGTCGAGTCAACCCGTACGGATCAGCTAATTCGGGTAACACTTTTAATGCAGTACAACCATTTTTGTAATCGGTTAACTGGCTATCAAACAATTATACTGAATTACCCGATTAAGCATTTTATTCAATCGGTTACCTGTATTTCTTTCGGTTTGGGTCGGTTACCCAATTATAGGCCAATCGGGTCAAATCACTACCCACAGGTACCTATGGATAGTACCACAAGGGCTGGGCCAGGGTATTGATTTTTGAACCTGCAGGTAAGGATAAGGGCTCCAGGTACCAAGCCATTACACAAATGGGTAGAACTAGAGTAATGCTGCTACCCTGCCCTTTTAGCCCATGGATACCTGTTAAACTATTCCACGTGACTAACAACCAATCATAATCTAGTAAGCTATTACCTGGGTCGGGTGACTCGTACGTATCACCTGACCCAACTGACCCGGATCAAACAGGTCAAAATTCGAAATCTACTAAAATGCTATTACTATATTATGCAATTTACTTATAAATTTCAATCATCAATGATAATTAATTTTTTTTATTTTTTTTATTCTAGTATATACTAACCCTTTATTTTCTTTTTAATGGAGGGAACCATTATTGTTGAAGTCGTCATCGGAGCTGTTATCGTAGAAGTCGTGTCTTAAAAGGAGTTTTGGTTTTGGTGGTTGTGATCAAGACTTTTAATTGTCGTTTGTGGTTGTGATTTCGCCGGCTTTTGGCTGACGTTTGTGGTTGTGATTTTGTTTTGGCTTTTAGTGTTGATGCCCATTATTGGTGGTTGTGATTTTTGTTGTGGATTTTGTGGTTATGGATTTAGTATTATTGGCAGCTGGAATTTCACTACTTTCAGTCGTTCACTCTTTCTACTGTCTTCGAAATTTCGTCATCTTGGAATTATTATATTGCCGTTGTTTGTGCACTGTGTTAGTATATTGGTTTCGTGTAATTTCATGTTGGTGTAGTTTTTGTGTATGAAGCAATGCGTTGTAGTTAAGGTTAGGTTCATACGATGCATTGTCTTCTAACAATGTACAGTCAAACCTCTATATAGTCACCCTCTATATAGTCACAAAACCAATATAATCACTTTTGTAAGTTTACCAACCTTTTTACTATAATTTTTACCTCTATATAAGCACATTTGCATTATAATCACTATCACAATTTTTTATTTACCATCTATATAAAATTACCCCTACATAATCACATTATTATTATAATATTTTGAATTAATTATTTTATTATTATAAATATTTTTGTAAGTTATTAATTATTATTTTTTAACAAGTAAAAATTTTTAAATTTGTTTTTTTTAATAATCAATTATCTTTTCTACATATAAAAGTTAAAATTATACTAAGCAAATCGAAAAAATGCTATAAGTAACATTGTTCAGGAGACAAAATTACATATATTCTGAAATTTTCAAATAATTTGAATAACATTTTATTATTACACTTTTACAATTTACGTTTAGGCGAAAAAAATTAAAAAAATTAAAATTTTTTTAACTTAATCGTAAATTATAAAAGTGTATTAATAAGATTTTAACCAAATTATCTCAAAATTTCAGAGTATATGTAATTTTGTATCCCGAACAACTTTACTTATATCATTTTTATCGATTTACTTTAGATAATTTTAACTTTTATATGTAGCTACGATATACGATTATTTTAAAAAAAATTTTTTAAATTTTTTTTAAAATAATCGTATATCGTAGCTACATATAAAAGTTAAAATTATCTAAAGTAAATCGATAAAAATGATATAAGTAAAGTTGTTTGGGATACAAAATTACATATACCCTGAAATTTTGAGATAATTTGGTTAAAATCTTATTAATACACTTTTATAATTTACGATTAAGTTAAAAAATTTTTAATTTTTAAATAAAAATTTTTATTTATTAAAACTTCTATATAATCACAATTTTTTTTTATATGCAATTTTATTATAATTGTGATTATATAGAATCCCTCTATATTAGTCACATCTCTATATAATCACCACTTTTCATATCTCGAGGGTGTGATTACATGAAGGTTTGACTGTACTTTTGTTGGAATTTATTAGCTAAAATAGAAGTTTGCAGGCCGAAGGTCTGCGAACATATGTATAGGCATTAATTATTATATTATACGAATTAAATATATATATTAAATAATAAATTAAAAATATTTATATAATTTATATATAGGATGATTTTTAATAAAATCATCCAGAATGGTATTTAGCAAGCTTCTTTTGATATATGATCAGACCGGTCATGAATAACATGGACCAAATTTATGGTCAAAATAGTTAAATACAGGTAGTTCTCGATGTAGAAAATGAACGAATTCGAATTATGAGCAAAGTTGAGAAATTTTTTAATACAAAATCACCAATTAAAAGTCATTACGTTAACTTTTTAAGGGTTAACTATAAATACTCTATGATTTGACCCGTTGACCCAGGTCAAATATCTGACCTGCTCAGATCAGTATTTTCTGACCCAAGTAAGAGCTCTATAAATTTATCTTTTTTTCAAAAAATCTAGATGATTACGCAATAAAAGTTGGGCCTATGGACTGTTCAAAGAGTACCTGTATCCTAATAGGCCGGGTACAGGTATTAAAAGCCGAGCTCTAGGGTAAGGGTAGAGCTTAGGAAATGGGCCCTTGTACGAACAGGTAGGGCTAGGGTACCACTAGTACCCAGCTCTACCCAGCCCATGTGGAAGCCTAACGATCACATGAAATGTGTGAGGGATGGTTTAATTAATGTTTTTGGGCGTGGCCTATGCTGATTTTTGCAGAATCCTTTTTTAGTAGAAGTAATGGTTTTTATTTATTCATTTTTGGAAGGAGGTAACATTTTTATATATACTGTAATATCATAAGTTGATTATGCAATATTATACAAACTTGATATTATTGATTATAAAATTTGAAACTAAATTTATAGTTCGTCTGTTTAAATGTTTTAATTGATTACCTGTGCATTACGACGATATTTTAGATCATTCAAAAAATTTATAATAGTAGTTACTATATGATATTCTAAAAATCTGTAACATTTTTGATCGTCTACATGATTGGGTATATATGGCCAGCTTGTTCGTAATGGTTTGTTATAGATTATTACAACATTTTTGATTAATAATATATTTGTTATAGATTATTACAACATTTTTGATTAATAATATATTGTATCTTAAATCGAGTATAGAAGGACCCCGGACATCTCTCATATAGGTCATAACTGATCTGCACAAATTTTAAGGTTTTTGCTACCTCTAATATCAAGTAAATTTGCTAAAAATTCAATTATTATATAAAGTTTTTATAGTAATTTGCTAAAAACTAAATTATTACATTTAGATAGTGCTCTTAGGTTCAGGTGCTCTAAAAAAATTTGTGCAGCATATAAAAATACATTTTACTGGCATATTTACTTTTATATTTCTTGAAAATTTAAGAAGAGATACTTAATTTTGGATTTTTTGATCAAAAAAAATCAAAAATTAAGCATCTTTTCTTAAATTTTCAAGAAATATAAAAGTAAATTTACTTGCATAATGTATTTTTATGTGCTAAATAAGTTTTATTAGAGCAAAATATTATAATCATTTAATAAAATTTTGGGTATAATATTATTTTATTAATAAAATTAAGGAATTGCTATTCGATTTTGTCACTTAAATATTTTAACTTTTAAAACATTTTATTAATATTATCTCTATAAGTTCTTGATCAAATTTAATAAATTTTTTTATTTGAATTCTATGGATTCGTACAATTAAAATAAAAAAATTTTCATCAAATTTGGTCAAGAACTCGTAAAGATATCCTTAATGAAAGTTCCTGTAAACAATTTCAACGCAGCTTCTTTGCAATATGTTTTTACAATCTAAATTCATACTTATTCCCTTCTTTATCGAGTGTTCCTTAATAGGCTATTTATTAAGCACTACTTTGGAATTTTTCTCAAAGGTCAGCAAAAGCATCCGATTTAGTAGGTGATTTTCTTTTAATGAGAGGTTATAAGTATCGGTTTTTTCTGGGGTATACAGTATAGATATTAAAATTGAAAATTTTAGAAAATCCCGAATCTGGAAGCAAATTGAAAAAATCATTAAAACTTCATCAATATTAATCCGTTTTTGATAAAATTTTAACTGAAAACTCTTGAATATCTATTCTATCAACTTATTTAATCGTATTTTGTATGTTTCATTTTGAGAAAGTGCCTCCAGAAGCATTTGAATTTAGGGGAAAACTTGCAAAAACGTATGCGTTCAAATTTACAAAAACGTTAATATCTTTATGAGTTTTCGATATTTTTTCATGAAATTTGAGATTCTATTAGTCCATGATATGCGCTATAAGTCTTGTTATAAATTTTTTTTTAGTTAGCATAGTAAAATTTCTTGCAAATCATCGCCGAACAGTGGGTTATTTTGAAAAAGCAAAAAAACATATTGCAAAGAAGCTGCATTGAAATTGTTTACAGGAACTTTTATCAAAGATATCTTTACGAGTTCTTGACCAAATTTGATGAAAATTTTTTTATTTTAATTGTACGAATCCATAGAATTCAAATAAAAAAATTTTTATTAAATTTGATCAAGAACTTATAGAGATAATATTAACTACAATTATTATGTGAATTACTAACTAATTCATATCTCTATGCAATTGCATTACAAATCACGATCAATGATCATAATACATATGCGGGGTAAGTACCAAGTTGCTATTGATACTAAAACTCGATTACATGCTACAACTACTTTTATTTATTTTTAATTATAATTGATTATCACTTTACTCTATATAGCCATTAACAACTTGTTATATCTGGATCGATCATTATAGCGCAACTTAACTTGTTACAATAATTTTTGCAAAAATGTGGATAAATTGCTAAAAATAAAATATAACATGCATAAAATCTTTGTAATTCGCCAAAATATTCAATTATGACCCTTTTTAAAATTAACTTCAATTTGCTAAAATTTAAATTTGAACCTTAGATCAAATTTGAATCAATTTGCTAAAAAAAAAATATAACATATATCAGAGATGTCCGGGGTCCTAGTATAGAGTAGGAATTGTTGTATTAGTCAAGTTAGTTAATATTGATCATACAATTATCAAATCTGTAATTATCACCTTTAGAGTATTGCAATAAATTCATAAGTGAATTAATAATCAATATGTGAAAAATTGAGACGTTACGCTATTGTGACATCTTAACTATTATATGTACATTTAGTACGTTCCTGGTTTTAGCACAACTGCATCGCACAGCTACCCTAATATATTATGTTATATTACAGTAATATTATGGTTATTATTTCAAAATATTTTGAAATATACCAAATAAAAAAATGCAAATTACCTTCTACAGGGGTTGCGTACTCATGCAAATCAATAAACTAATACACACAGGAGGTAATATTTTAATATTTTCGTATTGTTTTGCAATATTTTGCAAATTTTGTGATCTATTCACATTGTTTCGCAATATTTGGCAAATTTTCGCAAATTTTCAAAATTTTTAAAAAATAAATAAACGATATACATGTTCACATAACCATACTTTTTTACAGGTTTTTGCATCATTTTGCAAGGTTTTGCAATTTAATATAAAACATTACATTTTTTTATTTATTATTATTATATATTATATTTACATTTATTAAATATACATTTTTAATTAATATTACATACTTTATTATATATATTACATTATTATATAGTATTATTTTTACATTGTTACAAATATTTTAATCTACTTTCGCACTTCATTGCATCTAATTCTATTACTATATACAAAAAACTAGCCCTATATACTTATTTTCGCTCACCTCACAGTTAGCTATTATATCTTCACTTCTTTGTTTTCTATTGTCTTCGCTTTGACTATTTTTTTGTTTTGGCTATAACCTTCATTTTGCTCACTTTTTCTAAATATTTCAAAGTGAAAAAAAATAAAAAAAAATATTTTTCAAAAGTGTTGATATTCTTGCAAATTGCCGAAGAAAGTCACTAAGTATTAAAGAAGTCAGAAATAAATAAACTAAATTAAAAATTAAAACATAAGTAAAAACAAAAAACAAAAAGTATAAGCAAACTAATAAAAAAAATAAACAAAGCCCCAAATCTTCATTTCTTTAAAGTAAGAGTTTGTGTTTTTGCAAATTTAGAAATTGTGAAAGCTAGGTTAATGTTCTTGCAAAATGCCAAAAAAGTCAGAAGTGCTAAAAAAGTCTGGGTTGGTTTTCTTGCAAAGTGCCAGAAAGTAAAGGTTCTGTTCTCGCAAAGTGCTAAAATAAAATAAATTATTAATAAACAAAATTTTAAAATAAAACAAAAAAAAAACAAAAACAAAAAACACGAAACGAAAAAATAAATGATGCGAAACCTTGCAAAAACTTGCAAAAACTTGTGAAAACTTGCAAAAACTTGCGCCTAACTAAATTATTTCTCTAAGGGAATGACAAAAATCAGGTGATTTTTTAGGGGGGAGGATGGTAAAAAAAGTAAAATTATATATAAAGAACCTGACTATTTATATATTAAAGAAGAGAGAGAGGGGTAGACTTCTGATAAAAAATAATCTGGTGATTAATGACATGGCCCTAAAGAAGCATTTTTGGTGTTCTTGAAAGTATCAGAAGTCTGAGTAGGCAAAGTTTTGAAATGTTGTTTGTTTTCTTGCAAAGGTGTTCTTGTAAAATGCCGAAATAAAATAAAATAAAATAAAATTAAAAAATAAATAAATAAAGGATAAGTTAATGCTCACTAGTGGTGAATTTCACTAATCCAATTAGAATTAAAAATCAGGTGTAAAATGCAAAACAATTTTGTGTAACAAAAATAAGAATTTTTTAAAAAATTGCTTTTAACTAAAAATTTTGTCTATAAAACTACTTTTTTTTATACAAAAAAAAATTTCTTATAAAATTTTGGTATAAACTACCACAGTTTTGATTCAAAAGCATCAAACCACCTTTACCCAAAAATAAGCTACCCCTTTGTTGCACCAAAGATAATTAGAAAAATTTTTAGTTTAAAAATAAGCTACCCAGCTAGCTACCCCCACGATCAATGATAGTTGCTACATAGTAAAGTCTAAATTTTACTAAGTAAATCGATTAAAGTTGCATAAGTAACCTTGTTTAGCAGATCAAAATACGCATACTCTTAAAAATTGGAGAACTTTTTATTATTTGACTTTTAATTTTTACGTTAAATATTTTTTTGTAAAAAAAACTATTGAACGTAAAAATTAAAAGTCAAATAATAAAAGGTTCTCCAATTTTAATGAAATTTTCAGCATATGTGTATTTTGATCTGCTGAACAAGGTTACTTATGCAACTTTAATCATTTGCTTAGTAAAATTTAGAATTTACTATGTAGCAACGTTTATCGATTGACCAAAAATCACTTTATAAGTTATCCCCGATTTTTTCTGCATATTTATTTATTGTTTATAACATATTTATTTATCGTCTACAGCATAGGGGCATCAATAGAAACCAGGCAAATCATTTTTAGTAATTTTTTTTAAAACTTTAGATTAAAATATCTTAACAACTGTTAAACCAATCTTGATAAAAAATTTTTTATTTTAATTCTATAACAGATAACTACATAGAATTAAAATAAAAAAATTTTTATCAAGATTGGTTTAGTATTGCTAAGATAGTTTAATCTAAAGTTTTAAAAAAATTTATTTAGAAACAATTTGCCTAGTTTCTATTGATACCCCCCATATTTATTTATTGTCTATAGCATATTTATTTATTTATTTTACTTGTTAAAGTTTTGTATTCGAAAATAAGCTACCCCTTTATTGTGCTTTAAATTACTTAAAATAGTAAATAACCTGAAAATAAGCTACCTACAGTTTTTTTTGTTAAAAATCAGCAAAAAAAGGTATCTTATTTTCAGCAACATACAGTAATTAAAATCTAATTACTAGATCCTAAGATCTGAATAGATTTGTATTACTATAGAAGTTTTATAATTTATTAAAAAATTATAAACAATTTATAGTAACACAAATTTATTCTGATCTCTAGATTATGTGATTGAATTTTTATGATTTTGGGCTTGCTAGAATCTTCTTATTGAGCTGATCATTTTTTGGTAGTTAAATTATCAAAATTGGTCTAGTAGATCAAAGTTATTAACAATTAAAAATTAATTGCAATTGTTAATAACTTTTGATCTACTGGGCCAATTTTGATATCAAAATGATCAGCTCAATGAGAGGATTCTAGCAAGCCTAAAATCATAAAAATCCAATAACAGATCCAGAAATCAGAATAAATTTGTATTACTATAAATAGTTTATAATTCTTTAAATAAATTATAAAACTTTTATAGTAAGGCAGTGCAAATAAAATTAATTGCTTCTCATAACATATTAAGGTTAAAAGACACCTGGGACCCAGTTGTTATTGTATAAGTATAAAAAAATGTTATATTAAATTTTTAATATAGAATTGCCAGAGGAAATTCCCAGTTATACAATTTGCATATTGACGAATGATGTTACATGATCGATTTTATATAAAATTTACTGATAAGTTTTATTTATTTTACTATATTATATTTAATAGTTTTATGTACAGTATTATATTTATTATATCATAGTATTTAATTATTGTATCATATTTATATGCGTAACATACATAGCAGATAGTATAAATATTCCTAGTAATGAATATCATCGCTTACCACTAATTCTGTTCAAAACCTTACCCTAACCTATAACCCATGTCCACATTCTTACTCCAATCCTAACCGGCAACTCTAACCTTAAAATTCAACTAATACACCAAACCTTACCAATAACCCATGTCTGTATTTGCCATTACTCTAAATTCTAATTCACGTCCTAATTATCTTTACCCTAACCCTATATAACCCTAGCCTTAAAATTCAACTAATCCACCAAGTTGACGAAGCTCATATCTACATAGAATTCACACCAAACGTCAATGTAATGCTTTCAGACAGGCCATAAGTCACATTAAGTACACTAGCCTTAACTTACCGAATCAACAACGAAGCACCAAAATGACAGTAGCACTATAAATAACGACGATAACGAAAACACTAATGATAAATCAATAACTAAAAGAAAAATAAACAAGAGTTAGTAAAGAACAAACCATAAAAAAAAAATTAAAAAAAATGTGACGCCTATCTGAAAAATACATCAACAGTACAGTAATGCGAAACTAATGCTGCATCAACAATAACAAAGGCACTAACATATGATGACTCAAAGCAAAAATTACACTATACAACAACTCTATATATTGACTTCAACATACGAACGAAGGCACTACATAAAACAACTACAAGTGACGACTTCAGTACAAAAAAAAGGAACCACTATATGATGACTTTAGTATATGAGGAAAAGCACTATCACGCCAATATACGATGACTCTACAACATATGACGACTCCAACAATAAAAAAATGATATAACCAAAAAAGAGAAGGTATTAAGACGCTGCTACAAAAAAAAATATACAAAAAAAAATTAATTAAAAAGAAGAAAAAACAATGTAAACAAAAAAAGATCAATATTTATATTTATGTGCAGATCTTCCTCTCGGTTAAACTTAGTAATTCACATTTTTAATAAATATAAAAATTATATATATATAATATATATATAAAATAAAATTTTAATTTTTTCAAAAAAGGCACCCGGCCGGGTTACGAGAAACAATTATATTTGTTTGCACGGCCTAATACAAATCTATTCTGATTTTAGGATCCAGTAATTAGATTTTAATAATTTTGGTTTGCTAGAATTATTTTATTAAGGTGATTATTTTGGTAGTTGAATCATTAAAATTGGCCTAGTAGATCAAAAGTTATTAATAATTGAAAATTAATTTTTAATTGTTAATAACTTTTGATCTACTAAACCAATTTTGATGATTTAACTACCAAATGTAGTAATTCTGGCCAATATAGCAAATTTGGCTAAGCCAAAAAATTTTTAGCTTAGCTAGTCAATTTTTTTAAAATTAGCTAATCAATTCTTATTCTCCAAAAATAAAAAATATAATTTACACATAATTTATGTACAAAAACTACAGGTAGGACCATTCCAAATATAGAAAATAGTTATATGAATATTGAATGATTGTTACATACTGAACAGCCAATCAAAATTGTTAATTTTTAAAAAAAATTAGAAAGTAAACCAAAGAAATTTAATCAAAATTTTATATTTAAAAATTCTAAATAAATGTTCTTGAATTGTTGAATATTATTATGGGTAGACAAATGTGTCTTTATTAATTTGAAACACTTTAAATTATACTATAATATATATAAGTTATAACCATCATTATTTAAAATTTTTTGTAATCTATATTTATTTCTATATTTAATAAACTTGAAATTTTCATAGTATTATTCTTCATATTTCTGTTTTATAGCTATATTATATACAAATCTATACTACAATCTAAAAAACTTTTGTAAAAAAAAACAAAACAAATGATATGCTTCAATATTAAAAAAAACTATATTATGTATACAAAAAAGATCACACATTCCTAACTTTACTTTTTTAAATTATTATTCTAAAAGTCTTTACCTTTTTATTTGTACAAAAACGGTGATTTTGTTAATATATTACTGTAAATGACCGGATACAAGACCCGGGTCTGTTACATTTCACCAATTTTAAAACCTATAATAGACCCGGATATAGTATGTAGCTAAGAGCTTATGTGTAAAAATTAGAGACGCATATACACTTTGCACTTATAATATGCAGTTCAGATTTTAAAAAGAGCCATATTTAATTAAAGAAGATCCTGTGATCTGCACCCTGGTATAGTACATAGTGGATCTACTATCTAGGGGATCTTTTATCCGGCCATTTATGGTAGTAGTTAATTACTTATAACTTCAATCAATAAAGTGTAATATGAATATTGTAGAATTAAGAGGGATTAAGCGAATATATTGTAGGGCAAGTAGAAAACTTCAATAATTTATCTCGTTTAATAGAGGAGATAATCTACTGAGCTTCCAAACAAAGTAATATTTAAAAAAATTAATTAGTTGTGTAATGATCTAGTAATTGAGACCCAATTAGAAAATCAGATAAACTGACTAAGCTGACCAAAATTTTTTTGCTAAGCTTAGCTGATAAATTTTGATCAGCAGAATTACTACCAAAATGATCAGCTCAATAAAAGGATTCTAGCAAACCCAAAATTATAAAAATCCAATCACAAAATCCAGAGATTGAAATAAATTTGTGTTACTATTAAATGGTTTATAATTTTTTAATAAATTATAAAACTTTTATAGTAATACAAATCTATTCTGATCTTAGGATCCAGTAATTAGATTTTAATAATTTTGTACTTCTAGAATCTTCTCATTGAGAGGATCATTTTGGTAGTTAAATTATCGAAATTGGCCCAGTAGATCAAAGTTATTTACTATTAAATATTATATTTAACTTTTTAATAATCATAAAATCTAATTGGCTGATTGGGGTATTAGGTGGGAGACTAGTGGGGTAGATGGGGTAGGGGTAAAGTGGACTCATAGTAAAAAAAAAACAGCTAATTTCTGAAAGCCCTCTTAGTAATACTCTTAGATTATATTTCTACAAAACATAAAGTTAATTTAGGAATATTCAGCATTAAAAGTATTAAATATAGTTATATAAAGTATTCATAAGAACTTTATATGCTGTTGTATTTACTGAGTTGATTGTTTTATTTAGTACCTTTATACTAATAGCTAAAGCTACTCCAATTTAATCTATATTTAACATAACTCCTTTTTCGATTGAGCAAATAATAGAAGAAGTTAAACAATATATATATAATACTTAGATTCAAATTTTACTTTTAATATTACTTTTTTTTAACGTTTAACAGCTGTCTACAATGCCATAGTTTATTGAATAATTTGTGATATCTGTTACATTGATGAGTGTACAAACTAGCCACATGTGCACTTTTGGTGCCTAATTTAAGTAGTCCGCCCGAGGGTTCTACACTAGCTGCCATACCTGCAGACCAACTACGGGACCTGCCTATTTAACCACTCTAATCTCTGCTTCATCTATTACACCACACAACAGAATATATATGTAGACTGCTGGGGATTATCCTATAACTTACTGCCTTAGGGCTAATCTACCCCTGTAGAACGCGCCGGCTACCCAAGGGTGCATGTCCCAATCCAATGCATCCACGTGGTCTTCAGAAACTGGACGCCATGGCATTATACCAATACTTGCAGTCAGGAATTATCCTTAAACTGCTACAGTTTCCTATACTGCCCTTATAAGGTTCGTTCTGACCCAGTACCGACCTTCTTTCTGGTAGCACCGTCAACGATCATAACTACCTTCTTATTTGGGACTTGCCAAACGGGTTTCCAATTTTTCCGGTTTCTTGGATCTGTCAGTGCAACATCACACTAATACGCCTGAAAGCTCCCATTCTAGATAGTGAAACCAAGACTACAGGTTATATACCCAACTGATAGTGAGAAACAGGTTACCGAACGCAGGTCTATTTTTCAAAGCGTCGCCGATGGGATTCGAACTCTCAACCTGCCGCTTGGGGGTGCCAACTTGACAACTTCCCTAAGTCGCCACACCCTTTACTTTTAATATTACTAAAATAAATCCATATAGAAAGATTACCAAAATTAGAGTAGCTGCGTGATGCAGTCATACTAACCTAGGAACATTATATAAATTAGTTAGAATTAATTAGTAAAATTTTATGAATCATAAGATTTTATAGAATTTTATTAATAAAATTTTATAAAATTTTATAATACACAAATTTTTATTAATTAATTCTAACTTTATGCACTAAGTAAACATATTCAGTACCTAAAAATATATCAAATCAGCAGTTTTATTTTTATTTTTCTTAAATTTGGAAAATAGATTTATAATTTTGGATTTTTGATCAAAAAATTAAATTTAAGCATTTTTCTTTGAATTTTAAATAAAATAAAAACAATACTCAATTTCAGAATTGGCATAAATGGAATTCAAACAATGAAAATCTGCCTGATATCCATTGTCTAAATGTTTGATCAAAAGCAATAGATATAGGATTGGATATATAAAATAACTTTTTTGTAATTGGTTAATCATATAATATTAAATTGCTTCATATAATTTGTTATTTAATTTAATATGTGATAATTAACCAATAAAATTGCATTTGTAATCAACAAAAACTTTAGTCAATAGTAATAATAAAAAGGTTTCTTATATCTACTTTTATTTATTAAACATTGTATTATAGAATTTTATAAATAAAGCTATACTTTTATTAATAAACCAACTTTTTTTAGCAAATAATTACATATATATATGTTTAATATAATGTAGTTCTTGAGTTGATAAATTATATGTTAATGATCTTAAAATTTTATTAAATAAAGCTATCTTTTGAAAGATTAGTATATATATATATACAATAATATAGGGATGAGTCAGTAGGAAAAGGACAAATTTTTTCTAAGTAAAAGTTTTTATAACTTTAAGCTTAAATATTTTAACACCTATTTTAATAAATTTAATAATTTTTTTTTAGAAAAATTATAGGCATCTCCCACCTGGCATACTGATGCTGAATTAGGGGTCAGTTTATCCCTGTATAATAGATAAGTAGAGTTTCCTTTTCTGTATTTTTTTTTTTGTTTATTGTTTCGCTTTTTTTTTTTTTGCATTTACTAATTTTTTTTGCTGTTTTTTAGTTTTGCTGCCATCGTTGGTATTGTCGTTAGTATTGTCACTGGTTGGTGCTGTTGCCGTTGTCATTTCAAGTGTCATTGCAAGTATTATTGTATGCTTTTCTTTTTTTGATTTTGCCATTAGAGCTATCGTTACTGGAGAGTAAGTTTTTTGTTTTGGGGCATTTTTTTTTCTTATATATTTCTTTTCTTCTAGGTGTGATTTCGCTGTTTTAGCTGTTGTTACTGAAGTTATTGGAATTGCCGTCTTCTGGTAAATTTTTCGTTTTGGGGTTTTTTGTTTCTTTTTTTTCTTATATATTTCTTTCTTTTCAGGCGTGATTTCAGCATTGCTTGTTTTTTTCTTATTTAGATACTAATGCTTCTCTTTTTTTAGGTATGATTTTGACATTAGAGCTAGCATTAGTAAAGCTATTGGGGTCATTTTTGGGTATGTTTTTCATTTTGGGCATTAATTTTTTTCTCTATAAGTTATATTTTCTTCTTTTAGGTGTGATTTCGCTGTTGGAACTGTCGTTACTGGAGTTATTAGAATTACTATTTTCAGGTAATTTTTTTTTTGGGGCCATTATTTTTTTTATATTTGGTACTAATCTTCTCTTCTTTTAGGTGCAATTTCGCCATTAGAACAGCATTACTGAAACTATTAGAGTCACTATTTTCGAGTATGTTTTCATTTGGAACCATTAATTTGGTTTTTTTTTTTTTTACTAATGCTTTTCTTCTTTTAGATATGATTTTGCTATTGGAGCCATCGTTACTAGAGTTATTAGAGTCACCGTTTCAGTGTGATCTCGTCATGCTATTGTTATTGTATGCTATTTGTTGTTTGTTCTTGTTGGTTTTGTGGTAGTACTTTTCATTATACTGTATATATATATTTTTTATTAATAAATTCAGTAATATAATTTCATTATTTGTTACCCTTCTATTACTTTTTTTTAATAAATTTGATATGATTTCATCATCGTTATACTTTGTCTTTTTTTTTTAATTCATTATTCATTATGTGATTATTTGCTTTATTGTGTAGTGATTGAATTTGATCGAGCAAATGAATTTTTGTCTGAAGTTAATTGGTGAATAAAGGTCTGAATAGTACAAATATACCTGGCTCAAGTAGTACTTTAGAATGCGTATTATGTGATATTCACAGGTTTTGATTGGTTGGAAGATGCCTAAAAGCTTCTTTTTTTTTATTTTAATTCTATATAATTCCAAGATTAAAATAAAAAATTCTTTAGCAAATTTGATTAAAAAAATTTTACTAAAATTGATTGTTTGTTTTTCTATTGACTTACCTCTATATGATGTGCAATTTTTTTTTATAATTATTGTAATAGATCATAATGAAATCCAGATTAAAATGAAATGATAGTATAAAATCTCAAAAACTAAATTTTTTTGGGATATATTTTTTAGGGTTAGTTTTAAAAAAAATTATAATAAACAAGTATTAATGGGTTTTAGAAGGCTAGCAGGTTAAGTATAAAATGTAAATTTCATTTTAAATTATGATCTGTGACAATAATTATTGTCACAGATTATAATTTAAAATGAAATCTACATACTATACTTAACCTGCTAGCCTTCTAAAACCCATTAATACTTGTTTATTATAATTTTTTTTAAAACTAACCCTAACCCTAAACCCCTAACCCTAAAAAATGTTCCCCAAAAAAATTTAGTTTTCAAGATTTTATACTATCATTTTATTTTAATCTGGATTTTATTATGATCTGTCACAATTATTATATGTTATGATTAATTAAATGATAAGAGATGATGTATGTTTTATTTAATCTGTTTAAATTTTGTTTAATAAGTTTAGAAATATTTTATAATGTGATTGATTTGTATAAATCAACTGATGAAAAATTCATTTTTTTGTATAAATATTTTGAATAAATGGCAAAAAGGTTCTATTTCCATATATATATATGTTTTTAGAAGATAATTTCCAACTAAAAATAAAAATAAAATAATCTATGTATACTAAATTGATCTATATAAATCAATTTTTTATATAGTTTTATCTTGGTTATATACAAATCAGCATCAAATATATCATCAGACATTGAAAAATTGTTCAAATTGTTCTATACAATATAATCAGATATTGGCTAGTAACTACTATAGCTGTGCTGCATCATATATCAGAATACATAAAACAATTCAGAAATATCTGATATCTGATAAAAACTACTAAATATATAGCTTGTACAATCTTGATCAATTTAATGTATTTTTAGATTCTGAACAAGTTTATCTAGTGAATTGAATTAGAATTAATTAGTAAAATTTGATGAATAATAAGATTTTATAGAATTTTATTAAAAGAGTGCTATTTATTATATAATTTTACTCATAAATACATAGTCAAAACTAGGGATGTTAATGGTGTATAATACTTTGAAGTAATTTAGGAGTATAAACCTCTTCATACCAGCGTGATTTAGGCATCATTCTACTCTAGCTTATTAAGATATGGGCCCTCAAAAGTAGAAACCAAGAAATTTGACTATTTTTTGAAAATTGACCTGTTTGATTGATCAGGTGTAAAATTTTAGGCCCAATCTTTTTTACTTAATAATGAAAGTCTGATCACTTAATAAATTTTTGCAATATAATAGTTAAAGGCTTTTGATGCTATAATTAAAAATAGATTTAACAAGATTTACTGATAGTTATATAGATCTACAGTTCTAATAATCCTGTTTAAACAGGTTTGTTAATCATGAATAACCTAATTTTAGATTGGTTTGATTTTGTATAACAAAATAGTTTTTGCTGATTTTCTCAAAACCTGTGATCTGCCAAATTCCTTGATTTCTACTTTTGAGGGCCCATATATCTAAAAGAAGTAAATCACTCTAGAGTAATACTATTAATATAAAATAGATTATACTCTGGAACCACTATTATTTCAACTATAAAGTGGTTTATACACTGGAATAACTATTATATAAATATAAAATTCTATACTATAAATATATAAATTGACTCTGTATTATATACCAGATAATACTTTGGATTATACTTCAGAGTATGCCCTGACTTATATATTTGGCTTATAGATTAATACTTTAGTGTTTTAATTATAAAGTTTGCTCTAAAGTGATGTACTCTAGTGTGGTGTAGTTTTGGGTATTACTCTAGTAGAGTACACTTCACACTACCCTAGAGTGCTCCATTAATATCCCTAGTTAAAACTCTGATTACATTACACAAAATAGCTAATTGACCAATCAGATTCAAAAAATATATATAATATATATATAATATATATAGGGAACCACTATTTACACCATGGTTTTTGCTATTTGCACCATGGATTTCGTGTAATATTAGATCTTCAATCACCTTTTCTATTTGCACCATGGTAATATATGTTGCACCAATAAAAACTTGCCTTTTTTGTAGATTAATAGTTATTTCGCATCGTCAATATCGTGTAATATTACACAAATCTTGTTTTGGTAATCTAGTAGGCCTGCTAACCTAATTTTATAATGCGGGCCAACCCTAACCCTAATTTTATAATTTGGGCCAACCCTTACCCTAATTTTTTAAGGCCTTAAAAAATTAGGATAAGGGTTGGCCCGAATTATAAAATTAGGGTTAGGGTTGGCCCACATTATAAAATTAGGTTAGCAGGCCTATTAGATTAAGTAACCAAAATAGACTTGTATAACATTACTCAATATTAGTGGCGCGAATAACTGTTAATCTACAAAAAAAGGCGAGTTTTTATTGGTGCAATATAAATATAGCCCAAGGTTACAAAAGATTGCAAAAATCTGGTCCGCATTATGTTAAGGGCTTAAAAATTTAGGGTAAGAGATTGACCACATTATAAATTTAGGGTTAGGGTTGGCCCGCATTAGATTAGGCTACCAAAAGAAGATTTTGTAACATTACACAACATTAACGGTGCCAATAACTGTTAATCTACAAAAAAAGGCGAGTTTTTATTGGTACAACATATATTACCATGGTGCAAATAGAAAATGTTGATTGATGATCTACTGTTATACAAAATCCATGGTGCAAATGGCAAAAACCATGGTGTAAATAGCGGTTCTCTAGATATAATATATATAATAGTATAAATAATTTTAAAATTGAATAACTTTTGATCTACTAGTCCAATTTGGATAATTCAACTACCAAAATGTTCGCCTTAATGAGACGAATCTAACAAGTCTAAAATTATAAAAATCCAATTACAGGGTCCTAAGATTACTAAAGTTTTTTACAATTTTAAAATTATAAAAAACTTTAGCGATCTTAGAATTCTGTAATTGGATTTTTATAATTTTAGATTTGTTAGATTCATCTTATTAAGGCGAACATTTTGGTAGTTGAGTCATTCAAATCAGACTAGTAGATCAGAAGTTTCAATTTTAAAAATATCTATACTATTTTTTTTTTCTTTTTTAACTCTTTGACAGTCTTGTCGGTACCTTTTTAGATATTAGATATATAATATAACTAAACTATGTTAATTACTTATTATCAATACTCTATCTATAGCAGGTCTGGCATCACTCGAATACTTCTAGAGCACCTTAATGTGATCTATCACACTGCCTTACTGATAAGACAGACAATTTTGTCAGCCCCGTCAAAGAGCAATATAGGATTTCTTTTCAAATCCCTCTCACCATGTGTCAATAGTGAGGATAACCAAACCATACAAGAAGAATATTGTAGCTAAGAAAATAAAAGAGTAATGAAAAAAAAGAGGGAAATACCACAAACCCTAAATGATATACCAAAAAAACAAACAAAATAAAATGACTATAAGATGAAAGAAACGAAAAAAAATTCTATCACTAATGACGGAAAGCTAACAAAATGAAAACAAACAAAAAAAGAAAAGAAAAAAAAGAAACAAAAAGAAAACAGAAATAGAAAAAACCTAAATCTGAAATCAACAATAAAAATTATATAATACTGCGCAAGGAAACGCCTTGCCAAAGTATTATATGTACATAAAAAGAAGACTAACAGAACATTCTGGAATTTAATCTCTGTAGATCCGCCTACTCTATTGCGTCACATCACATTATGCGTCTATTCCTGTTTATTCACCTTCATGCCTTTTTACCGATTAGGATAGGAACAATAATGCTGATCTTTTGAGGGGTACGCTGAATTTCCCACTTTTCGTTAAAAATTCCAGCAAAACTGACTTCCAGCGAGAATATGATAGTAGGTATATGGTTAAATAAGTTCTTGTAACCAAAAACTTTAAAGAAAGTGATGAAAAACTTATTTTTCTTAGTTCCCCACCTAGCCAAGCTATAATCTCTTTGTCGACGAAAGTTTTTTTTTTTAACTTTCACCAGAATTTCTTGTACCAAGGGCACCTACTGCCAGTTATCTTGCACAACTGACGCTTCTGGCTTGCATGCTGAATATATAAAAGAGTCCCCGACGACACAAGAAAGGTTGACCTTTATAAAAACCAGTATTACTAGCTGCTTCGTCTTTTACTAATGAAAATTTTTTTGTTTTTCTTTTGTTTGGAAATTTGTACAAGTGATCGATGGGAAGAGTTTTAGTAACCAAAATTTTGAATATCTATACTATTATATATAGTATATATATATATATTATATATATATTTAGTATAATTCTGCCAATTAGCATTAAAATCACATCATGAATAGAAAGGGCAGGCTATTAGTAGAGAAATATTATATAATAAATGGTATGCCCTTAATAAAATTCTATAAAATCTTATAATTCACATTATTTTACTAATTAATTCTAACTTATTGTATTTAGTAAACTTGGTCAAAGCCTAAAAATATATCAAATTGGCATTATTGTTTTTATTTTATTTGAAATTTGAAGAAAAATACTCAATTGCTAATTCGGCTAAGATCAGCACTGATCGCTATATTAATTTATTATAAATTAAGGGGATAAGAGTTATAGTCATTCTAATATACACGTTGAAATCTGAACACTTTGTCTTTAAAATGTCAAAAAAAAATACAACAAGTAACTGTCACACTTGTAGAACCTGGTATTATTGATAAAAACTATCACTATGGACCTTTTCACAATTTTGGTGGCAAGAAAATATTGCAAATAATAAAAATTTTTCTTTATTTCCAATTCGTATTGGACAAAAAACTATAACTATTCTTAATAGACAACAATTTGTTATTACAATAGTTGTTGGTTATTCAACTACTTTTTTTTTACCTGGTTATCAATGTTCTTGTAATAGTATTTCTTCAGAAATAGTTGCTAATCCAAGTACGGCGATTTCTATAGTATATCAAAAATTATTCAAAACTAAAACTCGTTATTCAGGACCCCTTGTAATTGGATGGACTAATGAAAAAATTATATCTTTCCTTTTATTTGATATTAAATTTTGTCTGTTTTCATTTTTTTTGGATAGTAAAAATAAATTTTGTGTATTTGGAATTGGTTCGTCATCACAACAAGATTTAAAAAAAGGAGGATCTGGTTATAAATCATCACTAATTCGTGAATATCATTCCAAAAAAACATTATTTGTTTCAATTATAGATGATTTATATTGTTTCTTGAAATATATCAAGAATTTCAATTAATAAATCGTATTAAAGGGGTATAAAAAATTTTAACAGTACACAACTTTTCGGTTTAGAACATTCTACAAAACAACTATATCTTCAACAACAACATGTTCCTACATGTACTCCTATTGATTAGAATATTTATAATCTAATGAAACCACTTTTTGACTATCATTTAAAACGAAGAACAATAGCAAATATTACATGGTATCAATTCTTTGTTAATTGGAGTAAAAATGAAAGCAAAATAATAGAATTAGTTACTAGTTTGCAAGAAATATATCCAGCAGATTATCAGTTTAGCGATAGAGAATTTAGTGCTTGGCAAACTTTAATTCAGGCTGCTGGTGGACATAATATAACCTCATAGTCATACGATAAATCAGAGGTATAAATATTTTTATTTAACATTAAAACAAAATTATTTATAGTAACAACAAATTTTTTAGTTTTAGATTTGGACACATGCTAATCCAACTGACAAAGATAAAGAAACAATGCAAATTTTATATAAAATGGGGTTTTTGGTGCCAATTCCAAAACATATGCCTAATAATACACAAACATTTTGGGCATGTTTTCAACGTGCACTTTCTAATAATAAAAAAACCTCAGATGGTAAATGACGTATACTTTCTATTATTGCGAATGATTTTACATAATCCGAATTAGAGTCTAATTTGAATATAAGAAAATTTATTTAAATTATTATAAATAAATAGAAATTAACTAATGTTCACCACAGGTAATTATCACCTGTAATAAATAAATAAATAAAAACAAACAATTTTTATTAAGTAAAAGTTAAATTTTTTTAATATTAGGGTAAGGGTAAGAACTGGGATAGGGCAGAGGGGTATAGTTTATACCAAAATTTTACAAGGAATTTTTTTTTTGTATAAAAAAAAGTAGTTTTATAGACAAGTTTTTAGGCTAGAAGCAATTTTAGCAATTTTTTAAAAATTTCTTTGTTTTTGTTACACAAAGATTGATTTACATGTTACACCTGATCCTGAATTTTAATTGGCAAATTGACTATAGGTGATAATCACCTGTGGTGTAAATTAGAAATATTCTAATAAATATTAATAATTTAATTTAATATAAAATAATAAGGTTGGACGACATACAATTCACGATTCCCAAAAGCATGCAATAACTAATGGATACAGTGCACCGCCACTTCACAAACCAGTTATTCATCGCGTTCAATTTTCACAAGAAAGTTTAATACAATTTGATCAATTTTTTATGCACAAAGACAATATTTCACAAAGTAGTTACAAAGCCGATACTTTAACTGGCTTACCTATAGTATATTTGCGTGATACAAAAAAGGCTTGTGGGAAAAGTTCATGAAGAATTTCCAAATGGAATGCGCCGAACTGCATTTATGACACGATTAGAAGGTGGACAATTTTTATATAAAGAGAATATGTGTGAACTTTGTAATACATATAATGAATGCAGCTATGAAGTATTTGACGATATTGAATTATTAGTTGATAAATATGTAGCAAATGCGACAGATAAGGTATAAGTATTATTATTTTATTTTATTTGATTTATAATTATCTTAGATTATTAATATAAGCTAATTATTAAAAAAATAGAAAGAATTAATTCAAAAAATGTAACATTTACGCCGATATTTACGAAAAGATTATGCAAAAACTCATTTAGTAACTAAGCAAGGTGTTCCAATTTATAACTCGTGTATTAGCCATTGTCTTGCACACGCATTTGGAGATTGTAACTATTTACACCCTAATATATGCAAAGAATGTGAAAATCTTTTTGAATTTTTTAATCAATTACGAGAAAAACTAGATATTAGACAGCATGAATTTTTAATAGATTAGCAAAATCGGTTAGTAGCCTTTATGGCTCATCATGCACGTAGAACTTATTTGAATGCACAACTAGCTGCTGAACTTGAATCTTTAGACCATAATGGGGTACTTATTCTTGTAGATTTCAAAATGCGAATTAATCCTCAAAGCGCACGTGAAACTAAAGAAGATTTTTTTGGTAAACGAGGCTGGACTTTACATACTGTTCTTGTATATCAAAAAAGCTTAGATAAAAAAATTAAATATACAAGTATTTGAGCATTGGTCAGATAATACTCATCAAGACGCATGGTTTGCGGCTTCATTACTTCATACGGTTATAGAAATTATTAATCCAAAACCTCAGTGGATAACCGTAGTATCAGACAATGGCCCACATTACAGAAATATTAAATTAATGTTAATTTTGAGCCATTGGAAAGAATAGTATGATGTTAGCCCTCGAAAATGGATTTTTCTTGAGGCAGGAGAAGCCAAATCTATAATTGACTCCTATCACGCACAGGTTTGTTCTAGTTATTTTAAATTTATAACAATATAATTTAACTATATTAGTTTTTTAGATCACACATTCAATTAAAAGATGGGTCAAGTTAGGCTATGATATTAAATCAGGAGAAGATATCGAAAATGCAATAAAAAATTTATCAGGAACGCACATAGCTCATCTTGAGCCAAATCGTGATTTAGGTAATATATGTACGATAGTAATTACATGAATACTACAGTTAAATTAAAAATTCAATATAATTAACCCATTTATTTAAATTATATTTAGAAAAAAAAAATTAGGTACACTGTCAGGAATCTCAACATGGCACGAATTTACATGGCCCGAAACAGAAGACAATACAAGATATATTTGTGCACGATCCTTACCTGGATTTGGGCCTTTGCATAAATTTAGCCCTCTACAATTGCAAAAAATTACAAAAGATTATGTTTTTGAAAATCCAAGCCCATCTTCAACAACACACACACAACTAGTAAAAACTTGGACTGCTTTTACTCAAAGTAAGTTATATATAAATTATTTATAATTTGAATATAATATAACTTATCCAAACATAATGAATTTTTTTAGAATTTATGAACCAAGAGAATGTAAGACTCGTTGTTATTCACATACTATTTAGCTCTATTAATACCCTAGCTAATAATAGCAATTTTATTAACAGAGTATGAATAGTGATGAAGATTCAGTTTTAATAAATTCGGCAAGTATAACGGATATGGATATAGATGCTTCATCAAGAAGGTCGTATTTACTACCCTTTTGGCTAGTCAAAATTAGAAGTTGATTTTGTTATTCAACTTTTTTTTTTTTTTTAGCCATACGGTATTTGTTCTAGGTTGGGCATTACAGGAAAATCTCAAAGTTAACCATAAAAATCCAGTAAAGTGACTAACTGAAAAAGTGAAAGGATTATTAGGGGTTATGTTTCATTCTGGCATAACGAATACAAAATTAAAAATGGATGCAACAGAGATGCATACGGAATTATTACGACGTGCACAATAGTGTGAAATTGAATATGAAGATGTGCCCAAGGTGTCAACTATAGCTAATTGGATTAAAAAACATCTCGAGCTGTGAAACAAAGTATAGCTCTACAATTTTTGGATAAGACTGAAGTGCTAAAATTTCAAACAACCAATGAACAGCCATAAGATTCTTGAAATCTCTACTGTTGGGTATAGTTGGTTTATGGTAATAAAATAACAGTTTATTATGCAACGTTGGTAGTGAATTCAAAAATATTAAACCAATTTATTTACTGTATTTTTTATAACAGAATATATGAACATACGGCATTCTATTTAATAAAGTATTCGGGTCTCTAAAGTTTGGACATTTGAAAAACAATATTATAAGTGAGAAGTGTGTAAATTGCAATTGGATTCGAAAAAAATAAAAAAAGCGCTATTAGAACTGGAATAAAAGATGACACAACGCATTTATCTGCTAAACTGGAATTGCACAGAATTGGACTCATTAATTTTGCTAAACTGGAATTGCACAAAATCGGAGTCATTATTAAAATTCACAATTAGAATTACAAAAATAAACATAGGCGCTTCAAAAAACTTATTCGTGAAGGTTTGAATTTTAGTTATCAAATTATACAATAATCAATGCTAAATCCAGAATTATATAATGCCAAATCTTAAGGTATCTTAAAAATTTGCCGCATTGGGTCTTATTAGATTTGCCCCTTTCCCAAATAAATAAAAAGATTTTAAACCTAATATACGACAAATGAAATAAAATAAATCACTACCAATTCTTTGAGCTTTTTTTTTATTTTTGTGAATACAATTTATTAAGTACAAGATTTCGTTCTTTTTGATAATAAATTTTTTCTAAACCTGGACTTATAGTCAACTATATATATCGTCCACCAAAGCCGCCGCCCTAACCTATTTAGGAAATTTAAAAAACATTGCTATCACTGACGACCAAATTAAAGCAGCCGCCAATGCCGCTCAACGGAACACTGTCTCGCCAGCAGAAAATTGAAAGACTAAATTACAGGTTGCTGATAACTAGTTAACCAACACCCAGGAATTAACCGAATATATTAATACTATTGCGAAAGCAATTAATGATTTGAATGAGGCGAATGATATAAAAAATGCCAAAACTCATGCGGCAAATCGCTTAAACAATTTGAAAGTGACAACGATAGATGATAATGACATTACTGCGGCTGCTAATAACATTGAAAATATCACCAGCAAATTCAATCTACGTGGGTAAGAAATACATATTCTATCTATTTTTATTAACCAATTAAAAAAAAAACCATATTAGAAATCGGGCAAAGTATAAATACAGTATCCACAAATCATGATTTTTAATTCAACTAAAGATCACACGTTAATAAAAAAAAATTCCTTCTACTAGCTAACATTATTTTCAGAAGCTTGTTTATTTTCAAATGTACCGTATAAGCACGAAATAGCACTCGTGGGCGTTATTTTGAAAATCGAGTTCTTCAAAAATAACTTACATGGTCTCGAGTTCAAAAATCAACCTTATTTCTAAATAATGCATATATGCATATCCAAAATAGTGCGCAGGTTAATTAATTAAAGCATGAATAAGCATTATTTCACGCTTATACGGTATGCTTATATTATTAAAAAAGTTTTGGGTCAAATGGTCAAGAAAATGCTTTTGTCATGTAGTAAAACTATGAAAAAAAATATATTACATACGCAAGAATTAGTTCCAAAGATCAAACCGACCAAGTTGAAGTGGCGGCGCATTACAGTAATTCAAGAGATGCAATACAGATCGTGTATTAGGTTGGCCATAGTATGATTTTTCAAAGCTCGAATAAGTACTAAAGTAAGAATCGGTAAAATCATTAGAAATTTTATACGGGCTGTGATGTATGCATTATACTCAGTATGAAATTGCTAATCCGAAATCTATGACTTGGTCATAGTAAATCCACAATCCGTCTATATTGAACGTTCTTAAATTATAAAGCAAACCTAACTTTTTTTTATATAGCGTTAAACGTTGATTTTGTGCTATGATTTTGTACCATCAAAAATGCATGTGATTCGATTTTTTGTACCTATTTATCTTTAGGTTTCTGGGGTACTTTTGTATTTTTTAAAAACGTGTCCCCCAATTTTTTATATAAAATTAGTGCCGATCATTGCCAGATTAGCAATTAAATTTGTCTTTTTTGCTCAAAAATCTAAAATTATGCATCTATTCTTTAAATTTTAAGTAAAATAAAAATAACTTTGCTGATTTATGTATTTTTAGGTATTGTACAAGTTTACTTAAAGCATTAAGTTAGAATTAATTATTAAAAGTTTATGAATTATAAGATTTTATAAAATTTTATTAATAAAATTTTATAAGATTTTATGATTCACAAAATTTATTAATTAATTCTAATACTATACACTAAGTAAACTTATTTAGAACCTAAAAATATCTTAAATTAGCAGAATCGGTTTTATTTTATTTGAAATTTGGAGAAAAGATACTTAAATTTGACTTTTTTGATCAAAAATCCAAAATTATGTATTTATTTTTCAAATTTTAAATAAAATAAAAATAGCTCTGCCAATTTGATGTATTTTTAGATGTTAAACATGTTTACTTAGTACATAAAGTTAGAATTAATTAATACAAATTTGTGTATTATAAGATTTTATAAAATTTTATTAATAAAATTCTATAAAATCTTATGTTTCATAAAATTTTACTAATTAATTCTAACTTCATACACTAAGTAAACTTGTTAGCACCAAAAATACATACAAGTATATTTAGACTTAAACTAGTCTGCATAAAATTTAGAGTCTGAGTCTGTTCAATCCTGGACTGGACCCAAATCAGATCTAGTTCAATTCTGGGCCAACCTGAACCAGATTTATTCATATATTGTTTAAATCCCTTCTCTTCCTTTTAAAAAATTTTGAATTTGTTATATTAAACAATGAATTAAATTGAAATGGCCTAACTATCCCTTTTTTATTTTTTAGTTTTATTTTTTTTTAGTAATAAATAATATAAATTATTATAAATATTAAAAGATCAAATTTTTTATAGAAGTAGCTATAATTCAATAATAATACTTGTAATAATTAGTCTAGTTAGAATATATAATTAAATATAATTTAATTTTTAACTTTGTAAAAAAAATTTGTATTTCATAATTAAAGTTTAATAAAATTGTCAAATATATACTATAATTTTTTTTTGAAATTTCCTTAGAGTTTTACCTGGAGTCACTATTGGCAATCTTTTATTAAAGTCATGTATTTCTTATTATATTTTTTACAATTTTTTATTATAATACTAGGCTAGTTGTACTATCTAATTCTATACTTAGTCACCCAGATATCCCTCATTTAGTTACTTAGCCTGCTAGCAGTATTTGTTAGTTTTCAGCTTCTGTCTGATCTTTTGGTTGTTTATTTTGAGGGGGCAGCTCAGTACTTCCTTCTGTTTATCTTTTCTGAAGTTTTTACTGGTAGTCTCTTTCCATTTCGGGTATAGGACTATATAGGTCATAACTGAATTTTGGCCAATTTTGATCCAATTTGCTAAAAACAACAAAATCTATTTACTTAAATAACTTCTGATCCAGTGATTAAAATTGAATAAACTTTTTTTGTTAGATGCATCTTATTAAGAGCTTCATTTTAAAAAAAAAAGTTTATTCAAATTGGACTACTATATGCCAAGATAATTGCCAAAAACTGTTTTTTGCTTCTCAAATTTTGGGGTTTTTGCTAAAATATGTAATGTATGTTCTTTGTACTATATGTTCAGGGTCTTACCGGAATCTCACCTAAAGTATTTGTTATTCAACTAGAATTCTACAGGAAGTATTTATTGTTTTTTATTTAGCACCAAATGCACATTTGGAAAATATAGCTAAATCACCAATTATGGTCCTGGCACAGCCCCTTTTTTCTCTCGAAAACCTTGTGTAGATGACCTGACTTGAACTGGCAACCTTGTGATTGGGACCCAGGAGCATAACACAACACTATCGACCCACAAGTCTATACTGTAGTTTTAAAAATATTGCTTCGATAAAAAATTTAGTGCATTTTTTAAAATATAGTATTTTTATTATTTACTTAGTATAGATTACCAACACTACAGGATAAAAATCAGAAAATTGATTTATATATTGTTTCTTGATATATTTTCTCAATACAGTATATCATAGTCTACTAAAGATACTATTACTATATCAGATATATCAGATATATCAGATATGATAAGAAATTTGCTTTATCAATTATATTTTTTGATAAGTTTAACCAGTATTGGCTGATAAACAAATACTTGAACTTAAATATCTATAAGATAGGACCCTGGACATCTCTCATATAGATCATAACTGGATTTTGGCCAATTTTGGTTCAATTTGCTGAAAATGACAAAAAATATTTGTTTAAATAACTTTTGATTTAGTAATCAGAATTGAATGAATTTTTTTTTGTTAGATGTGCCTTACTAAGAGCTTTATTTTTAAAAAACCTCTGTTTAAATTGGTCTACTAGATGCCAAGATAATTGGCAAAAACTGTTTTTTACTTTTCAAATTTCAGAGGTTTTTGCTGTAAAAAACAAGTTTCTGCAAATCATCTATCAGACTATCTACAAAGTTTGTTCTATACTTGACTGGTTTTTATTTAAACTATAATAAAGATAAATAAAATTGTTTGCTAAAATAAATAGTCCAATGCTAGAATTTTGTTAGAATTTAAAAACTAAAATATTTTTAAAACAAAAAGTTCTTTGTTATTGTAAAAACTAATTTCTAATATAGTAATAAATAAATAAAATATAGAAAATAAAAAGAGTGTAAATACAATACCCACCAAAATATATTAGAAGTGGTAAATAATATTTAAATCTTTTAAGTATTAATTTATTATATATTCACCTAACAATAATATATATAAATGATACAACTAATTCATTTATGGGATTCATATTTAAAAATAAATTGAACTTTAAAAAACTAATATTATTATTTTTAAACATTATTAACAATATATCTTTACTACTGAATCTATCTATAGTAAAGTTTGAGGATATTCAACACATAATATACCCTTATCAGATTTTTTATATGCTCTGATTTTTGGAATTTGTAAGTATAGCTAGCTTATTTTTTTAAAAATTTAAAGCTAAATAATTTTGATCTACTAGTTTGTTTTAAATGATTTTACTACCAAAATGTTTGTCTCTTTGAGATGATTCCAATGAGCCCAAAATCATTAAAATCTAATCACAGGATCATAAGAAAATCCGCTGTCAAATAAGGGGAGTGACAAAAATCAAGTGATTTTTTAGAGGGAGAGGGTCAGGTAATTAATGACACGGCCCTAAGTAACGCACCTATAGGGTAAGAAAATTGGTTAGATTTATGTTTAACCAATTTCTTTATATTATAAGTGCATCATTTATTTGATAGCGCATTTTCTCATGATTTTGTAATTGAATTTTAATAATTTTGGGCTCGTTGGAATCAACTTAAAGAGACGAACATTTTGGTAGTAAAATCATTTAAAATGGACCAGTAAATCAAAAATTATTTAGCTTTAAAGTTTTAAAAAAATAAGCTCTACTTATAAATTCCAAAAATCAGAGCATATGTACCAATATGATACAAACTCTTAAACGCATTGTCTAGTTGATACAATATCCCACAAACAAATAGAGCCTATTACCTTTATAGATTTACTATTGTTAAGATATAAAAAATTATAGCAATCAAGTTTAGCAATATAATGCACAGTTTAAAACAAATCATATCTTTTGATACCAATATTATTTCTGATAAATTAATATCAAGCAGATGACTAAATTCAAATGGGCAAGCATTGAGAAATTACATTTACCTGCAAGTAAATAAAAGATTAAATATATGGGTGCAGGCAATAGAAACAGCCCATTTTTACAAATTTTTTGAAATCGAGTTTTTATTAGATTTATATAAATTTTGACATGGTTGACATTTTTCAATTAAAAATGAAAGTCAATTTGCATAATAAAAAATCAAGATAATGTTAAAGAAAAATTACACGAGGCTGCATAGAGCCAACACATCACAATATTACCCGATAGTCACATGTTACATTTAACTAATCAAAATCATGAAATTTGATTAATCCAGATCAGTCCGAAAATCAAAACAAATGATTAAACTCAATTATCTCAAAATAAAATATATGTAAAAATGGGCTGTTTCTATTGCCTGCGCCCTATATAATAACTTGATTTTTTTTTCTTTTTGATAAATTAAACTTTGAATTTTATTGCTATTGATATCAAAAAATCTAATATATATATTCTTATATGCTAAAAATAATAGCAACATAGTAGAATAAACAATAATACAATTAATTTGTGCCACTGAAGTATTAACATATATTACAAGGCAACACTTTGTTTTGTTCAATGTTATAAGGCTTGATTATTGAATTTTGAAATAAAATAGTAATTTTTTTCAAATTGCTATGAACAAAATCAATAAATATAGATATTGGTAGATGAGTTAATAACAAAAACAAAAAAAAAACTCTTTCCAACAATCACCTGGACCAAATTACTAGTGTTCCTCAAATTCAAATCAAATCAAATATTGGATCAATTTGAATTTGATCAAATCAAATTGACCCTAATTTGAATTTGATTTGATTCAAATATTTGAATTTGAATTTGATTTGAATTTGAATTTTTAATAGTAATTTTCAAATCAAATCAAATATTTGTCAAGTCAAATCAAATTTAGCCATATTTGAATTTGATCAAATCAAATATAGTCAAATTTGAATTTGAATTTGATCAAATATTTGATTCAAATATTTGAAAATCAAATCAAATTGCGGAACCTTACAAATTACCAACGGACGAAAAACAAGATATTTTTTGTTGGAGAGTTGCCTATACTAAATGTATAGTAGGCTAACACAGAATAACGGTTTTTACAAAAGTCAACTAGGGCTATAGGAACTCCTTTGTATATTCGACATGCAAGCCAAAAGCGTACTTTTACAAGATAACTGGCAGAAGATAGAGCCCTTGTACAAGAAATTTTGGTAGAGTTTAAAGTTTTCTTTTGTCAACGAAGTTTTCTGTAGAAAAACAATGGAGAACAACAAAAAATTAAGTTTATCCAACTATACCCTCTTCTTTAAATTTCTTTTGAGTATCGTCTTACTTCTTTTTGGATTTTTTTCAAAATTTCTGCCAAAAAGTGAGAATCCTAGCTTACTACCTTCAAAAAGATCAGTTGGAAATTCTCATTCCAGAACTGATGGCTTCATGAGTTAATTTTGGTTACTATATACAAATAAACAGTGAATGACGTATTAGAAATCTAGGAGGGCATATAAAAAAATTTCTTATCTTTGTTTGTTGTTTTAGTTTTAGTTTTTTTCTATATTTGTATATATAATACACCGATAGACATTAGTCTTGGAGTATTATATAATTTTTATTATTTATGCTAGGCGTGTTAGTATCTACAGTTTCTATTCTTTCTTTGCTTTTTCTTTGGTTTTTCTTTTTTATTATTTCTTTTTTTTTGGTTGTATTTTTGGTTGGTTCTTTTGGTTTTTCGTTTAGATATTGTCACCTTTTAATCTTTTCACCTTTTTTATTCTTCTTTATGAAAAGCTCAGAGAAGAAATTTTTTGAAGGAATAGATTTTGTGGTTGGTTTCTGAAGCCAGGCAGTGCTATACTTCTTGCTATTGAGAAAGACTATACTTGAGTATGAGCAAACCATTTCTGTACAGTAACCAAAGTTGGGTACCAATTTAGGCAGCTGACTTAGTTCGATCATTACAGTTAGAATATAAAATTATGTAGCTTTTATGTAATTTTCTAATAAAGATCAAACGGTTACAAAGTTAAAAAAAAAAAGGTAGATGAGTTAATAAGTCCATACAAATAAATTTCTTGGTTTACATAACATAAAATAAAATTTTTAACCCGGCCACCCAAATTTTTTTTTTAAAAAAAAATTTTTTATATATCTAATTAATAAATTGTTGCATATTCTATGCCTATAGAATTGTTACGTAAAAATTTTATTTGCGACCTGGTCCCACCTCCAAAAATGAATAAAAACAAAGAAAAATTCATCTCTGACACATTAAACTGGATTCTGCCATTAACTCTAGCTGATTTTGGTAATAGCAAATGCCTTGTGTTCACCTTCTTTAATCCAATTCCATTATGATAACCAATATCCAACACCAACAACAGCCTTTTTTTTTTTTGTTAGCATATCCCCCTTCATGCATTTGATAGCATTATCACAAAGTATATTTGCTGATGTTTTCCTTGAAATTTCTCGTAATAGCAAATTCTTGGTAATACCGGTGCCTTGTGTCCTTTTTTTTTAGCTTTAATTTCATTGTGATAACAGATACCAACGGCCTTATTTCCCAATGGTATTTTCCATATCTGCAGATTCGATTACAAATGAATACCAAATCTATCTGCTAATACCCTCTCAACTTTTCCACAAGACTATTTTACCAGATCTAGTGAGGTCAACGTAGTGTTCTTGCGGAATGCATCTGCTATGCTTTTTCTTCCTCTGGTTCCTGAAATTGTCATGAAGATCTGCATATAGGCTGATTTCTGGTAATAAACAAATGCCTTGTGTGGCTTTTACTCCAACAGTATTATTACCCATATCTGCTGATTTCGGTCATAAATAAATGCTTTATGTTCTTCCTTTTTCAGCTTCAACTTCTATACGCCCTGATATTCAACCTCAATATATTTCATTAATATTTTCTTCATTATTGTAAAGCTCTCCAAATCTACATTTGCTAATGCCTTGTCAAGACTACCGGAGGGTCGGTATAATATTCCTTGCCTGCCTTTTTGTTCCAAATCGTTATCACGAAGATCAGACCAAAATTTTTTATACAATATATGTTTTGTAGATTTTTGGTAATAACAATTGCCTTGTGTCATTTTTGACTCCAATTTTACTATGAGAACAGACACTGATGGCTCTATTCCAACAGTATTATCTATATTTGCAAGTTTGATTATAAACGAATGCTTATGTTCCTCCTTTTCAACTCTAATTCCCTTTTCACAATGTCCAACAGGATACGTTTCAACACTATTTTCCATCGTTATTACAATGTCCTTGCAACATATATCTGCTAATGCTTCTTTACTTCGGCCCAAGACTATTTATACCGAGATCCAGAGGATTTAGTATAGTGTTATTTCTCTTTCTTTCTCTGGTCCCAAAAAATTATCACGAAGATCGAATTCCTTGCATTATGCCAAACGGCAAACCTTTGAAAACAAACAAACAAATGCCTTGTGTCCTTCTTTGCAACTCAAATTTCATTATAACAACAAACACCAACGGCTTTGTTTCCAACTGCATTACCTATTTCTGCAGATTTTGAGCACAAATAGCTGCTTTATTCTGCATTCATTGACAACTCCCATTTGCTTTATATCAAAATGTTCAACTGCATATATTCTGGCAGAATTTTCTATTCTCGTGGCAACGTCCTTGCAAATATAACCCTACCGAGGTCCAGAGAAATCAACCTAGTATCTTCACAATGCATTAGCTATTTTGCTTTTTTCTACTTCTGGTCCCAAAATATTATCATAAAGATTAGCAAAGAAATTTTTTGGAATTGTCTAATATGATAAAGCAGCTTTCATTGGTAATGTCATAGTAAAATTTCTTGAAGAATTGAAAATTTCTATTCGGTTCTTGCTAAAAAACTGGCTTGTTCATGCAATGTAGCTGGACACAATGGCAAGCAGAAAATTTCAAGAACAAAGAGATCGATGCATATTATTAGGTTACTCAAATACTATTTCATCTGTGATCTGCCATCACATAGAAAGTCCGGTAACTTGCAATAATTGTCTGCTTTGTGACTTCATTCACAAGCAGATCAAAAAAAAAAACAAAAAAAAAAATTTATAGTTTTCAATTTTTGGACCCAGCCAGGTTATGTAAACCAAAAAATTTATTTTGTATAGCCTAATATATAAAGCAAACAATTATAAATTTAAAATAATTTGTAAAAGAAAAAATAATTTTAAAAATTAAGAAAATAAACTATCAATATACCTCTATTAACTAGTAGTTCATATTGCTACTGCAATATTCCTATAAACTTTTCAAAGATGATCTGTATTTCAAAATTTGCAGATGCTAAAAGCTAGTATTTAAGTTACAAATAGAAAACAATTTTAAATTCTATATAGTATCTATATAGCCAATGTAGGTAATCAAGTTTAATAGTGAATTTATAAATACAGAAATAAGAATTAAGTTCTAATAAGAGAAATTTTTCTACAGAAATACAATGTTAATAATGTGTACATATATATATATAACTATAATTACCAACAAGTTCATAAGTGTCTCATTTTGATAGTGGCAGATTCCATATATGAATTGTAGAATTTATACTAGCTAAATAACATTTTTACTGTTCTAAAGTAATAATTAACTGAATTTACAGCCACTATATGACCTATAAGTAATTGTTAGTTCAATATCAAGAACATCTATAGATTAATTATGAATTAAATTTGTAAAAAAGATTGTTAGGATATGACAAATTTTGTTAATTTTTTAACAATTTTTATTTTATACAATGGATTTATTTAAAGGCAACATATTTTATATATAGGCACCAATTTTTTAGCTGCAGTATAACCTAATTATCCAATAAAAATGCAGAAAACCTTAATACAATTTTTAAATTTTATTAAAAAAATTTAAATTTTTGTTAATAAATTCAAGTTTTTTTTTATATAAGTGCCAAAATTTTGAATCATGCAGTGTGGACAACCTAGTTCTAAGGGAGCTTCCAGAAATCAGCTGATTTCTGGGTGGGTGGGTGGGTCAGCTGAAGTATCAGGTGTAATTCCGGCCAAAATTTCATAATTCCGGCCAAAGTTGCAAAATTATTTTTGACCAAAATTATAGATTTATTAATAATATTTGATAATTAATAACTTTTGAACAACTGGACCAAATTGGATGATTCAACTACCAAAATGATCCTCTCAATGAGAGGATTCTAAAAAGCCCAAAATCGTTAAAATCCAATCACAGGATCCTAATATCGAAATAAATTCGTGTTACTATAAATGGATTATAATTATTTAATAAATTATAGAACATTTATAGTAATACAAATCTATTCTGATCACAGGATCCTGTGATTGGATTTTAACAATTTTGGGCTCACTAGTTAAATCATCAAATTTGGTTCAGTAGACCAAAAGTTATTTACTATTAAATGTTATATTTAACTTTTTAATAATCGTAAAATCTAATTGGCTAATTGGGATATCAGGTGTGAGTGGGTGGGGTAGGCTCATAGTAAACAAAAATCAGCTGATTTCTGGAAGCTCCCTAACTAATAAAAATTTTTAGCAGCCAAATTCAAAATTTATTTTTTATATATATGAAAAAGCCAATTTGAAAATTTAGCTAATATTTATATATAAAGTGGTCAAATTTAAATTATTAATATATATAAAAATAAAATTAATTGTTTAAAGAGGCCAAATTTGCTTTATTTATATATATAAAAGGTGGCCAAATTTCATATTTAATTATAAAAATACTAGAACTTCAACTTGCTATAACTTTTTTTATAAAGAGATTTAAAAAAAATTTAAAACCATGAAAGTGTTTAGCTTGTCTTGATTAACATTTTAAGATAGTATTTTTTGTTTACTATTTTTTTTGAAAAAGGATTAGCAATTTGAATGCCATCTTTTTTTTTCGATATCAGCGATAGTTTTTTTTTTTGTGGCCTTAGTCATTTGTCATATGACATTATGTCACGATACAAATTAGTCACTAAGGTTATTTACGCATACGGCATTTATACTACTTACGGCATTTATACGGCATGCGGCACTTTTACTTATGCGTAATTTTCTTGGCGGGGTAGTTACCCTCAAAATTTTAAATGTCTGCATCATTACACGGGCCAATTATTACGCAGATAGGCGTTATTCCGCGGCTATACGGTTCGCCATTAAATAATTGCAAATAGATGAATGTTCGTAAAGATAAAATTCTTATATGTGTATAAAGTATTGAAGTAAAGCGGAAGCTATTTCTGCACCTGAATCAATAACTATGTTTAGTCATATAAAAATAATAGACAATTTGCCAATATTCCTGAAATGAGAATAAAACTAAAATCAAAATTATTATATTTCGAATTGGCAAGCAGCAATTCTAATATAGCAACAGTACACTTCATCGAGCTAAAATAATGAGTTTTATCACATAAGTTTAGGCTTTATATAATATGCCAAGCTTTTATTAAAAAAAAAAAAACAAACAGATGAAACGTTAACAGGTTTAATAACTTACCAAAATTCGTTAGCCGAATTAAATTAATATGTATACTGATATATATTATTGATGGGGTAAATGGTGACAAAATAAATCAAGAAAAGTTAAATAAAATCCACAAGTGATATTTTTTATTATTTTTGAAAAAAATGGATATTTCTCGAGCAAATAAACCTATAATTAATGGTACATCTACAACTGAAGAAATTGTTCGTAATAGTAATGAAGTATCTATATATTCAACGACCAATGATGATGATTTTTCTCGAAAATCAACACAACAAACATTACAGCCATTAGTTGACAAGAAAAAATTGATAAGAAAAATCGACTTTAGATTACTCTTGATATTGGTTGTTTTGTATTGCTTGGATTGTCTGGATAGAACTAATATTGGTACGACCTTCCGTTCCTAAATTTGAGACGCTCATATATTTAAAGATTTTTTCGGATTTTAAACGTGAAATCCTCTTTATTTTTCTATTTATGTGATATAGGAAATGCAAGATTGGCAGGATTAGAAAATAATCTAGGTAATTTACTTTAATAAAATATTATTTAAATTTTTGTTTACAATACTTTTCATTTATAGGATTATATGGAAACCAATATCAAATCTCACTTGCTGTATTCTATATTGGTTATGTTCTATTTGAAATACCTTCAAACATGGTAAAAATGAGATTATTTTAGAATCTAATCGCAGGTTATAACGATTATATTGCGTTGAATGAGGATCAATTTCATTATTATTATCGATAATTGATATAGGTAATAAAGAAGTTTACACCATCAAAATGGATACCAACCCTTATGGTCGTATGGTCTGCTGTTGTATGTTGCATGGCCGCAGTAAAATATTTTGGTGAATTGATTGCTACAAGACTTTTTCTAGGTGTCTTTGAAGCAGGTACGTACGTAGAAAATGATGATAATACTCAACTTCCTATCATTCACGTGCTAAGTATGTTATGTGTTGAATAGGATTTACGCCTGGTGCATTTTTTCTATTGAGTATGTGGTATAAGCGATCCCAATGTGCTGTAAGATTTAGTTTATTTTATTCTGGATCTGTTTTATCTGGTGCTTTTGGGTAAAAAGTTTTATCAATTATTATTATCTTTAATAATTCTCTCTCTTCGTGTTAATGAATTAACTGTTTTGGTGATCATAATAGTGGACTTGTGGCTTATTTTATTACGAGATATATGGACGGAAAAGGGAATTTGGAAGGATGGAGATGGTTATTCTTGTTAGAAGGATTAGCTACTTTTATTTCCTCATTAGCTGCCTTGTAATGTATATTTAACCTTCCTTTTTCATCTACTTTTACATCTAAAATATATTATCAATTATTTTTTTTTCTTAGTTTCATTCTTCCAAACTTCCCAGAAACTGCCACATTCCTAACTGTACAAGAAAGGGATTACTGGGTAACCTGTCTTCGCAAAGATGACTGTACATTAAATGACTCTCAACATTACAAAATTGATCATCACAGTCTGTACTTGGTCGTAAAAGATTTGAAGATTTATATCGCAATGCTTTTGGGCATCTTCATTGGAATTGCTTTACATTCCATTACATTATATCTACCAACTGTAATTTATTCTATGGGCTTTGATCCATTGAAAAGTCAATTGTTGACAGTGCCACCATATTTTGCTGGTTGGTGCATTGCATTAGCCATAACATTGCATTCTGATAAAGTTGAAGAAAGAAGCTTTCATCTTATTTTTACAGGATGTTTAGCAATAATTGGTTTTTTTGGGCTGGCAATGATTAAGAACATAACTTTACTATATGTATCCACTTTTTTTTGCACTGCTGGTAAATATGAATTAATTAAGTTTTTTTTTTTTTTTTGAGTATTTTTGCTAGGCGTTGAGAAAAGGAACGAATCTGGCAAAAAAATAATAATTATAAAAATTAATTTCTCAACAATTATCAAATTTAATTAGATGATCGGAGAAAATTAATTTTTTTATATAATTTTTTGTCAAATTCGCCTCTTTCTCAGCACCTAGTCATTTCATAGACATATATTTATATTTTTAATAGGCGTATCAACAGCTTCACCACTTGCAATAGCTTGGGTTTCCAGTATATTTTCTATACCTCATGATAAACGTGCAATCGCTCTAGCAATGTATCTTGCATTTGCAAATATATCTGGTAAGAATCATTTTATGATTTTGCTTATATATATATTTACTGTGTTACTCATTTATAAATTTTCTTTTTCTAGGTGTTGTGTCGTCAATGCTGTACCCAACAAATGATGGACCCAGATATTGTAAGTAATTTTTCAGTATAATCGTTTAACAATAACCTTTCAATTAATTTTATTCTCATAAATTTTACAATCTATGTATTTCTGCAAATAAACCAACATGCATAATCCAAAAGTCAAAGGACATATGATCAATGCATTTTTATTAATTTTGGTAGTAATTCTTACAGTAATTCTGAGATTTATGCTTATTAATGAAAATAAAAAAATGGATCAGAGAATTATAAATAGTGATACAAAGAGACAAGATAGTGAAGTATCAGATTTTAGATATGTCTTGTAATTAGCTTTGGATATCTGCATGGGGTGTTAGATTTACTATCATAGTGCAGCATAATATGATCGACACACTATTTAAAATTGTATCTGTACGATTAGTATACTAGGTTAACAGGAACTGTTAGGGGTCCGAAGCATAACATATTATTATAATTAGTTAAATAAACTAACTAGATTTTTACAACATATAATTATTTATTAATGAAATCGATATGTATATAGTAGACAGACAGACTTTTTTTAATCAGAAGTCTAGTATGGTCCGTAATAATTGCATCGTACATTATGCATTACTAGCATATAACCCGTCGCGTTGTTCCGGAATTAAAAAAGTATTATTTTGAAAGTAATTTTCTTTATTGTTCTTCAATTTTAATTTTATTAATAAATTTAATTATAATTTTTTATTATTTATTTATAATTTATAGAATATATGGATAACTAATTAACATTAACGGTTAAGTTTCAACCCAAACCTTATCTAACTAATAAGCCAATCCTAATTCGATCCCTAATTCTAACCAAAATACTTATTTACTATTGCCTTTCAACTCATTTGATTTGCATTGATCATTTCATTCTGCTCAAAAATATAATGCAAAACCAATTCATAAATGACGAATATAAATTCCCATTTACCATTATATACCCTTTTAACGATTTCATTTGCATTAATAATTTCACTTGGCTCAAAAATATAAAGGTCATTTATTAATTATTGATATTAAAATTAGCCAAGCCAGTTAATAAGCACGAACATAAATACTTATTACCATATATATTCTTCAAATCTTTGGCTAGAGAATCCAAAGCTTATTAATAATAAAATGGAGTTAAGTCAGCAAATGCATGAACTTAAATACTTATTTATCATGCATAATTTTCAACCCATTTCATTGCATTAATTATTTAATTCAGCTTGTGAATCTAATGGTCATTTATTAATATTAGAATTAAAATCTGGAAAGTATGAACATTTACCAGATATACCTTTCATTCGCATTAATTAATTAATTCGCTCAAGAATCCAAAGGTCATATAATTAGAGTTTAAATTAGCAAAACCAGTTCACAAAGCATGAATAAATACTTATTTCATATACACCTTTCATTCGCATTAATCATTAATTCAGCTTGCAAACCTAATAACTATTTTTTATTATTGATATTGAAAATCAGAAAATCAGTTAACAAAGCAAAACATAATTACTTATTTACCATACATACCTTTTTAATCATTTCATTTGCATTAATTAATTTATTCGCTTGAGAAACTAAAGGTTATATTAATAATTAGAGTTAAAAACAGCACAAATACGAAGATAAATATGTATTTACTATATATATCTGTCAAACTATTTCATTCAGCTCAATAATAGAAAGGCTATTTATTAATTATTTGGTGTTAAAATTAGCAAAATCAGTTAACAAACCACTTATTTAACATATATCATCAACAAATATATATATGCATAAACTTTCGCAAGTTTTTACGGTATGTAATAAAAATCGTAAACTTACGTAATATTTAATGTAAAATTGCATAAGTTTTATGATGTGTAAGAAAATTGTAAAAATTTTATGTAAGTTTACAATTTTCTTAGAGTGTATAAGAAAATCGTAAATTTATGTAAAATTTTTACGTAAATTTACGATTTTCTTATAGTATGTAAGAAAATTGTAAACTTAGAGTAGAGACATTTATCAGGTGATTTCCACCTCTTAAAAGGGTACCCCCTCCAGTGTTGTACATGGGACGTGTCCATACTATGTAAAATGTCCAATGTTCAAGATTGTCCAAAATCGTCCAAGCCTATGTCCCATGTTTAACTAATCAATAAAGTTATTTAAAAAAATATATAATTATATATTTTTTTAGGTGCTGGACTTATTGGTAAAATATTAAAATAGATTATCTTAATAAAATTTCAAGTTAATTTGAAAAAATGTCCAAAAATGTCTAAAATTGTTCCATGTACAACACTGCCCCTCCCTCCACCTGATACTAAACTAGCCAATCAAATTCAAGCAAATAATATATACAAACTGGACCCAAACCAAACTTTAGTTAAGTCTGAGTTTGGTCCAGACTTGGTCCAAAGTCTGCAGGCTGGTCTTAGTTTGAATATGTTTATATGTATATTTTGGCGCCGAACAAGTTTATTTAATGCATGAAGTTAAAATTAATTAGTAAAATTTTGTTAAGAGTATAGACATTTATCACCTGATTTTTTAGAGGGGGGTCAACGACAAAATCAGGTGCTATATATAATAATTAGATCAGCCAATCAAATTATTCGATATGTATCAGGTAGATACCATACGTACATCAATATCTGATATCTATTCGACCTTACTCTAGCTAACGAAGTATATATAGGTTTACAAAATACAGTGTAAAGATTTTTTCGAATATTGAACAACTTGTGTACGTATTTATACTATTAAATCTATAATATATACATAGATTTAGAACATACATATATACTATATATAAATTCCTTTAATAAAAAATACATGCGTTTTATATACTTCTAAACTATATTTAACACATTTAAACTCCAATTTTTTTTTTTAGCTTTTGTATTTGTGATCTTAAATTTAGGCTGCAATTTTGGAGTTAAATTTAAAATAATGAAGTATTCTCTAAGTATTTTAATCAGATTAACCTTATACTATCAACTTACCATTCTAACTTTTATTCCGAGATATAACCAAGAGCGACGGCCACAGCAATAGACTCATGCTCAGATATTCTACCTAAAGATGAAGGCATAGAAAAGCCTTCGACAACAGCTGAATTTGTTTCAAGTTGAGGTTTGCCTGATCGTCTACCCCTAGCACTAGGAAGTGCAAATCTTCAGTGTTTGGTAAGGAAAGAAAGTGTAGGAAAGTATTTTTTACAGATAGTACAACAACGTCTAGCATAATTTTCTTCAGAAAAAGATGGGAGGTGAGCATCATATGTTGGGACCTTAATGGAATCAAAATATTCTAAAGTATGAATTGCGTGTAGATAATGACCATCCTTTCCTTTATTTAATGAAGCAAAAACCCATCATTTATACTCAATAATGCAGAAGCCTCCTCAGCCCGTTTCGGAAAACAACATGATGGATCATTACATTTTCGAATTTTCAAAGAATATTGACAGATGATACAATGATTTTTGATCCAAAACCATGGCACAGATAATTTATCATTTTCATTATTGTCTTCATTATCTTGTTCTTCTTTTACCTCATTTTCATTTACTGAAGATAACATATTTGAAAATGGATTTATTTGTTTATTAATATATTCAACAAAAACTGGCTTTCCATAAATAGGGTCTCTCTTCCACAAATCTGCGAGGGCCTGGTCAGCATGGCGAAAATTTCAAAGCCCAAGTTCATAATTTTGCACACTTCCTTGAGAATCCATGTGATTTCTGAAATGATTAATTGGTAGAGTAATTCCAGCCTTTTCTTGATAATGATGACATACTCCTTTTAACGGGGTTATAAGGCGACTGGCCCGGAGCGTGAGTACGGATTGTTAAATAATCTAAATTCAGATGGCGAAATAACTTACAATATTGAATGATATTTTTAAAATGCCGCAGATCCTCATCCGGCCCACCGTCAACCAAAAGGACCTACAATGGTTTGACTTCATCTTTATACCTAAAATAGGAATGGTAAAAAATAATAAAAATATGAATTGTTAAATTTAGATGTTTTTTAATTATGTAATTTAACAAAATTTACTTTTTAACCTGAAAACTTCATCAAACCTTTCATTAGCAACCAACGATAAGATGTCTGTCATGTGAGTGGCAGAAGAAGAACCGAGGTGCTATTGTGCTCTAATAAAAATTGAAATTTGGCCAACCCTTAATGATTCATCAGTTTCCTTTGGATTGATTATCAAATAGACGGATGATACTAATTTTTGTGAAGATCCGATTGGAAAATCATGATCAGGTACTGTCACAGGTTTGTGAACTGTTTGCATTGTCTCGAAATGTCTTCCTACAGCAGGAATGCCAACAGACACCTTTGCTTTGTCATCTTGTAACAGTATAATGGATTGGTCAGCAAAGACAGAGGCGAAGTTTCTAGCATTTTTTACTAATGCCAAACAATAATGCCCATCAACATGATCCCTTTTTTCATTCCTGCTAACTCCTGCAATTCCAACTAAAGCTGGATGATAGTGAGCTCGTGCTGAAAGATTGCAATTATTTCGAGGCAGAATATAGTTTTGTATAGTTGTATGCGACAAATACTCATTGTATTTTTCCTCTAATGCGGTGCAAAGGTGATTAATCATTCTGACTTTGATAATTTCACGCCGCCTTTAAGCATCAGCCTCTCCGAATTCAATGCAGGAGTGTATATGGTCATGTAGATCAGGGTATTTGAAAAGTAAGGGTAAACGGCCTGGAGTATCATACCTTATAACCAATTGCTCTTCCTCAAGCAATTTTTTTTTTCTTGTGATTTTCTTTGACTTGCCGCATGTCTTTTTAGTTTTTCTAACTGAACATCTTGACTTTTGATATTTTTTTCTATATTAGAAACCTGGGAAGAAAAACTTTTATAATATTCAGGATTAGTAGTAATTTTTGACATAGCTTGTAATTCGGCCAATTCTTTTTCTAATTCTTTTTTTTTAGCAGAACTTCTTTTTGTGCTATGGCATTGTAAGAGATTGGTTCATCAGATTTTGGTAGTTCGAGTGGTAACAAAGATGATATTGCCGATGATTGTGATGGTAGAGATCGATTACTTGGAATGTGCGTTACACATTCTTGCAATTGTATTGGGATATTTAAATAATTAAATATTTTGTTTTCAATTTCTTCCTGAGAAAGTTTTTTAACTAAATCCCATTCATGATTGCATTCGTCACATAAAGCTTTTTTATCAGGAGATTGAGAACCCGACGAAGCTATTTTATAATAGACGAATACATTAGTAAATTTATGAAAAACAATTTGAGGGTTTTTATAAATATACTTCTTATTATATTTTGGAGTGGAGAGAAATGTTTGTATTTTGATATTTTTTATTCAATTTTTAATAGTGCTTGTAAGTAATTTAGCACTTAACAAATAAAAAGGTTTCTACAAGTTGAAAATAATCTAAGATAACAAGTGGAGATTTTAATCGTGCTATGGCAAGCATTTTTATTTTATTTTTATTATTTTTTATTAATTATATTTACACTAATGAGTCATGTTTTTTTTTTAACACAATTATGAAGCTCCTACTTACCATTCTCTTTAGAATAAATTGCTTTTTTTTGCATTGCTTTATTTCGCCCAAGCGCATGGTATAGTTTTTTTTTGTTCTTATTATCTATGGCTTTGGCTTACTATTTTTTTTTATGCAAGTTTAGATATGGTAATATAGTGCCTGTCCCTGTGCTCGGCACTAGTTTTCAATATTACTGTGCCGACATTTGCAGAATCCTGCTTTTAGTTACATTTTAGTCCAAAAAATCTTATGCCAAAACTAAAAGATCCAGAATTGGTTAGTTATTTCTAATTTAAGTTATTATGAATAATAGCAAAGAATGATTAGATTGTTTTAATCATATTCAAGACTAAATTTAAGTTTATTTGATTTTCTTGATAGTGGGCTAGGACCCCGAACAATATATATAGAGGTTATATTGAAATTTTGGCTAAAAAGATTACTTTTTTGCAAAAATGTTATATTTAAAAAGTGGATATTGGTCAAAAGGTTACATTTAAAAGTGGATAAAAGCTTTTAATGTTATATTATTAAAAGTAGATAAAATTAATAAGTTTTAAATAGGCTATATTTAAAATTTAGATTGTTAAAAAAATCTTTTTTTGAAAAAAATTTTTTTTTTGAGAAAAATTTTTAAAAAAAGTATTGTTATATTTGATAATTGGTTAAATTTTATTAAATATTAAAGCTTATATAAAATATGGTTAATTAGCTCTGATAAAAAGTGGATAAAAATTTTAAAAAGTTTATATTAAAGCTAATGTAACCTTTATATGTATTGTTCGGGGTCCTAGTGAACTATTCTGTGCAAGACTATTATCATTAAGCTTGCTTATATATTGGATATTGATTTAAGTATAGCATTATAATGTTTAGTTTTTTTCTATTATAAATAACTAATATTTTTATTTCTGCTTTAGATCTGGAATTAAATGCGGATTGAATAACTTCATACTTAAATACTATAAATGAAATATATAAGTATGGTGTTGGTTGCTTCCGGTGAATTAATTAATCAAAACTATGTAATAAGGTATTGTAGTAAATCCAGTAACACAGATTTCTGCAGCAATATAGTTAAATTCACTAGCGAAGACTATTATTATCCAAAAATTGATTCATCTCATGTACTATCTATTTTTTTCTTCCACAATTTATACACAAACGATTAAATTAATATGTTAAAAAAAAGGTATAGTTTAAAATTTCTTTTGCAAATTAAATTCTTAGGCTAAATATATATTTAGGGTTCCGCAATTTGATTTGATCTTCAAATATTTGAATCAAATATTTGATCAAATTCAAATTCAAATTTGACTATATTTGATTTGATCAAATTCAAATATGGCCAAATTTGATTTGATTTGACAAATATTTGATTTGATTTGAAAATTGCTATTAAAAATTCAAATTTAAATCAAATTCAAATCCAAATATTTGAATCAAATCAAATTCAAATCAGGGACAATTTGATTTAATCAAATTCAAATTAACCCAATATTTGATTTGATTTGAATTTGAGGAACCCTATATATATTACAGGAAATTTTTACTAATTTATTCTTTAAACATATTTAATTAAAAACCTTAAACTAAACCTTTTCTAACATATTAAACTAGTCATTAAAAATAGTTGGTACGCGAGATGAATCAATTTTTGAATAATAATTGTCGCTAGTGAATTTAACGATTTTGCCGATTTATGCACAAATCTGTATTACTGGATTTTACTTACATAGTTTTGATTAATTAGTATATCGGAAGTCCCAGTGTGGCATGAATGTATTTAAATGCATGCTCACGAATATATGCATATAAATGCGCAATGGTTCACTTTTACTACAAATGTGCATATACAAGATCTGAGTATAATAAGCAACCAGAAAAGGTTTACTGTGAGAAGAAAAACATACATGTTGTATTTATAATAGACAGTTTAACTATTTGCTAAAACTACTTATTATTAACAAAGATCCCGTAGTTTGTGTCTGGGTCTAACTCATGGTGGGTCTACTGCTGAAGAAAATCTTTTATATGCATATTTATAGTATTTAGTTAGATTTAGAATTGTTGGGTTTTGAATGTAATCCGAATATACTTAAAAATAGTTGGCAATCCTATTTGTATTGTTTTAGGATTTAATTCTGTATACGAATTGTTTCAGATATACCTGACTTTTATTTTTTCTTATTATTTATTTATAAACCTATTCTAAATATAAATTCTAAAGGTTTTGATACATATAGATGTTCAAATTAATCTAAATGGCAATTAATTAGTTGTGAAATTAAGGTTTTTAATAAAAACAATTAACAATTGATCACCGCGAAAAATTATTGGCCCTTGATTTTTTGCAATTTTATAGTTGATAAATTAGCCAATCAGATTTTAGTTATATTATATCAGGTATGGGGAAGGAGGTAGGCCTCTTATTAACCTCAAATCACCTGATAAATGTCTATACCCTAACTAAATATTTAAATTGTTAATATATATAAAAAAACGTATATAACTATAAATTCTAACATACTATATACCTATTAAAAAAAAATGATGGATTGGGACTTTGAACGATGGGTTCCAGTGTGTTTGCTTATATTTTTAATAGATTTTAATAGTAAATAAATATTTTTAAGGTTCTATCTAAATGATTTTCATGCTCACATGATATTAAAATGTGGTATGTTTTAAAAATTTACTAATAAATTTTGGGGTACTATAGTATAATTTTTAACCCTAAAAACTGATTAGGCCGATATAATATAAATTAAAATTCACAATTAATGCTAGTATAAGATTTTTACTAAATTTGGGGGTCGTCTATGACATAGAGCCAATAGAATTGTTTATTCTGACTGATACAGATCAGCCTGAAGAGACAAAAACAGTGAAAAAAAAGTGAAAGTTGCAAAAATACAAGAAACAATAGTCTAAACCCATTTTGGTGCATTAATAAAAAATGTCAGGAGGACAATTTTACTATATAATATGCCCTAACCCTAACCCCAAACTAATTCTTACCCTAACTTTAATTAAAAAATCAAAAACACATGACTGAACACAACTTTAAACATCCCTAAATTTGGAAAATTAAAAACAAAACAGGTTTTATTGGCAGCTTTAATAAATTTTCTAATCAGAGTTTATTCATAGTAGTACAAGTACAGTATCAAGATAATTATTGCAGGTTGTTTTAATCAAATTGTGATTTATTTTGATTTATTTAAAATTTATTGGCTAAGCTGACTAAGTCTATAAAATTTTATCAGCTTGGTTGGTCAAAAAATTTTGATCAACCAGCATAGGCAGTAAAGAATATTGGACATTTTGTAGACATTTTGAACATTTTTTCAAATTAAAATTACTTAAAATTTTATTAAAATTATCTATTTTAATTTTTTTAATAATAAATCTAGTATCTAAAAAAAATATATAATTATATATTTATTAAATTAATTCATTAATTATTTAAGCCTTGGACATAGGCTTGGACAGTTTTGGACAATCTTGGATGTTGAACAAAAAACATATCCACCGATTTGATTTTTAGGAGTCTTTTTCGATAAACCATTATATAAATTTCTGCTATTAAGTGACATGAAGAATAACAAACGAAACCTTCAAATAAAATAGTTTTTTGGCCTCTATATAAGATAAATAAGCAATAAATATTCAAAGAACAGCTACACCAAGCTATAAAAGGAAGCACTATTACTAGTTGTTAAAGTGTTTTGGTATTTTCAGGTAGAAAAAGATCAGTTTGTTATTGTATGATCAGTTGTATAATGGGTAAAAGTAAATTCAGAAGAATTTTTTTAGAAAAACTACCTTTTTAACTTACTTTCAGCTAATAATTAAATATGTAGATATTACAATATTCTATACACTTAAGGGAGCTTCCAGAAATTACGTAATTTTTTTGGGTGGGTGGGTGGGGTTGCCAAAATATCAGGTTATAATTCTGGTCAAAATTTTATAATTCTGGCCAAAAGTATAAAATTATAAAATTATTGATAACTTTTGATCTACTGGGCCAATTTAAATTATTTAACTACCAAAATGCTCGTCTCGTTGAGATGAGCATTTTGGTAGTTAAATCATACAAAATGGACTAGTGGATCAAAGTTAATATCAATTCAAAAAATTGGACATATAAATAATTTTTAAAAAAATATAAAATTTGATTGGCTAATAGGGTATCAGGTATGGGTGGGTGGGGTAAAATTTTGAAATTTATTAGTAACAAAAAAATTACGTAATTTCTGGAAGCTCCCTAATTATGGATTATAAGTAAGTTTAAAAGACTGTTGTTGTCAAAACTCACTTTGTAATAAATTTTAATAGCAATTAATCTCAATCATGATTGGCTAATTTTGGGGTCAAACCAAATCAGTGAATATGACTTAGTGTTGGACATGTCCAATAACAATACTGCCTATAGGTAGTTTGAAGAGTATCTGTATCCTAATAGGCTGGGTATAGGTACTAAAATTAATTTGAGCCCTAGAGTAAGAGCAGGGCTCAGAAAGTTGGCCCTACACAAACAGGTAGGGTAAGAGTATCACTAGTACCTGGCTCTATTCAGTTTAACTTTCACACTTCGTTGCATCTAATTCTATAAAAATACTAGCCCATCACACTTATTTTTCTTACCTTGCAGTTAGCTATAATTGTTTTTTTTTTTAACTATCGCTTATATTTGCTCATATTCGCAGCTTCTTGCAAAGTACTGGAGATATTAGAGTTATTGTTTTTGTAAAGTGCCAAAAAAGTTAGTTTGTTTTCTTGCAAAGTTTCAAAGAAAGTTAGAAATAAATAAAATAAAATAAAATTAAAAAAATAAATAAAAAAAACAATCAAAAAACAAAACTATAAACAAATTAAATAAAAAAAATAAACAAAGCCCCAAATCTCTATTTCTCTAAAGTAAAAATTTGTGTTCTTGCAATTTATAAATCATTGAAAGTTTTTGCAAAGTGCTAGAATAAATAAAAAAATAAAAATTTAATAATAAATAAAAAGAAAACAAACAAAAACTGAAAATGTAAACAAACTGAATAAAAAAATGAAGCCACAAATTTCCATTTCTTTGAAGTAGAATTTGTGACAGAAATTGCTGAAATTAAGTTGTATATATTCTTGCAAAGTGCCAAAAAGTCTGTATTTGTTTGCAAAGTATTGAAAAAACCTAGTTATTTTTCTTGTAAAGTGCAAAAATAAAATAAATTACTTAATAAAAAAAAATAAAAAAAAACAAAAACAAAAACAAAAAGAACAAAAAACATCAAACAAAAAAATAAATGAAGCACTAACTAAATTTTTATTTCTTTAAAGAGGCATTATTAGAAATTTACAAATTGCTAGAAAAAGCAATTGTATGTTCTTGCAAAGTGTCAGAAGACTGAGTTGGTTTGCGCAAAGTGCTAAAAAGTTATTGAATTTTTTGCAAAGTGCCAGAGAAGTTAGGATTGTGTTTTTGTAAAGTATAAAAATAAAATAAATTAAATTAAAAAATAATAAATAAAAAAAAATATAAAAACAAAATAAAGCTAAAAAAATAAAATGAAACCAAAAAAAAACAAATAAAAAATAAAAAAACAATGTAAAATTAATAGAAGATCTAATTTATAAACAAAAAAAAAACAAAGATCTAATTTGATCTTGTAATATGATCATTAAAACATTTCGAAGATATTAGTTAAATGCACTCTTGAAATGATCCAAGCTACAGGTTTACTAATTCAGCTTGATTTTTAGTTCTAAAATATTTTAAAGAATTTGAAATATTAAAAAAAAAGAAAGAGAGAAAAAAAAAAAAGAGAAAAAAACAAGAAAAGAAAAGAAAAGAGAGAAAGAGAAAGAGGAGTAAAGGGAGAGAGGAATAAAAGGGAAAGGGAGTAAAAATAGTGTAAAATGGCTTTTTTTGGGTTTTTTTTTAAACTAATTTTTTTAATTTGCTTTAACAGGCATTTTATTTTTTTTATTTTTATTTTTATTTTTTTAGAATTAACCTATTTTTTTTTACCTGATAACCCAGGTTGGAAATTTTGTAATTGGTTAGAACACTAGTCTAGACTATATAATTATTAAAGATTTGTTGATCATTATATATCGTTTCAAATAATTACAATTATAATCAATTTATAAATATATAACAATTTATATAAAATTAATATATATTGATTATAAATATATATTTAGTTAATCAATATATGGAAGGGAGTCAGTAGAAAAGAAACAAATTTATCTAATAAATTTGTCTCTTTTCTACTGACTTTCCCCATATATTGTTATTTTTTAATCAATATAAAATGATTAACTGTTATATATTAATCAATATCTATATATAAAATTTGCTGATGATATGAGTATTAGTTTATAGTAAAATTATAATAAAAACATATAAATTTACTATAAACTTTAAGTCTCATATTATTTTCAACTTATATATTAACTTTTTTTCAAATTTTAGAGTTAAGCATATCGAAAATAGTAATTAAAGTTATTTAAAACACTTTTTTAAAATTTTGCAAATTTTGTAAATTTTTTTAATAAAATTTTTTTAAAAAAAATTTCAATTTTAAAACTACAATTATATGTAAAATTTTATGCTGAACAAGTTTACTTAGTAGTAAAATTTAGGTTACTTTAACAAAAATCAAGTTAACTATATGTTAAAGTAAAAATTTTTGGTTTGTAAAACCTCTTTTTTTGTCAAGATAATTTGCTTTGGGTCTCTAAATAAACTTGTTTGACATATAATTCTACTTTAACAAAATTGAAACATATTTTTTCAGACTTTTTACTATATAAAAAATAGTAGTAAAATTTGAAAAAAAAATTTTTTCAAACTTTAACCCATTTTTTACTTAGTAAAGGTCTAAAAAAATGTGTTTCAACCCTGTTACAAGTAGAATTACATGCTAAACAAGTTTACTTAGAGGCCCAAAGCAAATTATCTTGACAAAAAAAAAGTTTTATATTATAAACCAAAAATTTTAACTTTAAATCTATTTTAATATCTATATCTGCTTTTGCTTTTGTAGATCTTAACAAAGCTCTAGTGCTATTTACTGCTTTTTTGCTTGTTGGTACTATAATTTTCTGTTATAAACTTTTGTTTACAAGAGTTCAAATCTTTTTCAACTTTATTTTAGCTACAACCAAAATATGCAGTAAATGGTTTTAAGCTCTAGCTGCTATTAGTGTTTGTAGTCAATTTTTGCTTAGTCGATTTTATCGACTAAGCCGACTTAGTTAACCGATTTTTGAAAAAATTGACTTAGTCGATTTTATTGACTTAGCCAGTTTTAACCAATCAAAATGCGGCAAAATTGCAAGTCGTAATAACAGCATGATATAGTAATGCACGAGTTTATATAATTCCTCTTATAAACAATAATGTAATAAAAGATACACGAATAAATACTTGTTATTGTATGGGTATGTAGTGAATAACCGTGGCCAAAGGCCACGGGTTATTCATATACCTATACAATAACTATATTATTTCACGGTGTCTGGTGTACAATCCCGTGCAATAACCAAATAAAAAAGCACAGGTTGTTACATAAGACCCGTGGAATAATAAACTTTTACTGTAATATTTTGCTCTTTTATTGAATAATGAATAACCTTAATTCACCATGCAATATTCGTGATAATAATCACATTTGTAAATTTACTGCTCTCTATTAATTTATCATTTCGAGAATAAATAATCTAGGACGCTATGTCAAAAATAGAAACTTTAAAAGAGTTGATCATACCTTTATTTATTAATAATATTCGGGATGTTATATTATATTAATACTGCGTGTTAACAACCAAATAGTCGAGGTTGAATTTGTGCTTTATTCTCAACCGGTCATTACAATAAATCCAAGTTTAGAGCAGATATGCAGAAATCCCTATTAAAAAATTTATCTAGACAGTTCTTCTATTCATTTGTTATATAAACCACAATGTGATAAAGATGTGTAATTGTATGCGTTTACTTTTCTTTGTTCTGATTGAATGCTACCAAGGAAAATAAGACTTCGGGCTTTCGAGTTTAGCCTACTAGTAACATATATAATCAGATGTTTTATGGGCTAAATCCGATAAAGAACTAATGATTAACTTAAAAGCCTGAAGTCTCATAACTAGAGGTGCAGGCGAATCGTCCCAATAGCCGTGACTAGCTAAAACTTATGTCGTAACTAGATATGNGCGTTTACTTTTCTTTGTTCTGATTGAATGCTACTAAGGAAAATAAGACTTCGGGCTTTCGAGTTTAGCCTACTAGTAACATATATGATCAGATGTTTTATGGGCTAAATCCGATAAAGAACTAATGATTAACTTAAAAGCCCGAAGTCTCATAACTAGAGGTGCAGGCGAATCGTCCCAATAGCCGTGACTAGCTAAAACTTATGTTGTAACTAGATATGGAAATCATTGGGCGATTCGCTTGCATCTCTACTCGCAACGTTCATATTAAATTTAAAAAAAAATAAAATAAAACAATCGTAAAAAGTGCAGTGGTATAATATTATAGTGTGCTATATAATATAAAATAAAAAATATTTATTTAATGCCTTGAAGTTTTGCATCGCTGCAATTTAATTACAAAATTTAATAAAATTCGATTCCCAAAAAGATCCAATAAATAATTAAGATGGAAAATGATCAAACACTTGACAAAGAATTTGTTGATTGGGATTGTATGTATAACACGTTTGAAGAAACTTATAATCCTGATTATAGATTCAATGATTTAGACGATAATATGTTAGATAATGAAAATTTAAATGAAGACGATAGTTTAAACAAAGATAGCAATAACTATACTGAAGAAGATAGAGATACCGTAGTTCAATCGTCGCCTATTACCTCTTACTTTCCTCAAAGCGAAACCTCTACAAAAACAAAATTAAACCAAAAAGCAATAAATAGAAAAAAAAACCTGGAAAAAGCTAGGTATGGAAATATACTCGCCGAGACAGGTTAACCAAAAAAAAATATTGGATGGTCTATATAGATAAGGGTGATAGTACTTCTGAATGCTGCCCAACGGTATTTATGCCCGCGACGTCAACAACAAGCATAGCTGCTCATTTATGCACTGAACATCGAATTTTTAAAACTAAAAAATAGGAACCGCAACCATCTATATTAGCAACTGTTCAACCAACGATCGATATGATATTCCAAAAGCAAAAAGAAAGTAATTTACCTCTTTCAGAAAATCAACAAAATCGTATTATATATCAGTTGGTCGCCTGGCTAGTCGAAGCGATGATGCCCTTGGATTGTATAAATAGTGATCAGTTTCGAGACTTCTGTTATGAAATTAATCGACGGTTCAGGGTCCCCTGCACTAACACAATTAAAAACGTAATAAAGGAATCAGTAATTTATACTAACGATATGTTAAAGGAGATGATGAAACAAACGATGGTCTCTGCTTGTATAACCACCGATTTATGGACACAAAATCATGTTCCATATATTGGTATAACCGCCCATTGGCTTTCAGAAGACTTCACAATGTATCAATCTCTTATTGCAATTGAACATTTTGCCTATCCGCACACAGGAGATAGAATTGAAAATTTTCTACGCAGAGTCCTTGTAGAATGGGAGATATTTGATAAAATTAGTGCTGTGGTGACAGATAACGCATCATCTATGGAAAAGGCAATACGACAATTAGGTACTACCTAGGGGTTAGTAAAATTACGAGAGGGCCAACTCAAATATTACACAAGTTTAATTGTAATACAAAAATTGTCATTTTATATGAAAATCATATAAAATTCATATGTATCGTGTTCGACTAGCCAAAGTCTTAATTATTAATTTTTTTAAAAATAACGCGTTTACTGAGATCCCTTTTTTTTTTGAAATTCGAAATAGACAAAGGTAAGTAATTAATAATAAAGAAATTTTATAGCTATTTTTTTATTGTTAAAAAAACTGAATCATATATATATTTACACTCAATTATTGTAAGATAGAAGAAATAAAGGTAAGAAATCATATATATAACTTGAAGCCTATAAGCATCTTAAAATAGCACATACCTAATATGAACATATTCCAAACCGAAAATTATGAATCTACCTTAATTATTCAAAAACCAAACCAGTTAGAGTTAAATAGATAAACATAAAGTTTTATTTATTACCAAAAATTTGCAGAAATTGGGACGTTTAGGAATAAATAATTAGAAAATTGGAATTAAAATGGATTAATATAAAGCATTCTTTTATTACCAAAGATAACTATTTGAATTAAAAATTAGAATTGGAATAGATAAACATAAAGTGTTTATTTATTGTTATATATAATTTTGGAATTCAATATAATGCGTCCATTTATTATAAAAATATAATAGAGATATATTTTAGGAATAAATAATGTTTGTTATTATTATTGAAATGGAATATGATTTAAAAATAAAATATTATAATTGAGATTTTAATTTTGATAAAAATCCATATATATTAGGTATGCATTATTTGAGAAGCTTATTGGAATTATTTAGAATAAAATATTATCTCAATATACCATTATATACAAACATGGCAAAATATATTAAACCATTTATACTGACATTTTAGAGAAATAGAATTTTAACTGAAAAGGTAACAAATGAACCAACGTCAAAACATTCAAAAGAAGATTCTAAAGATAAAGCCTTGCAACAACTTTATCGGCTCCGTCCTGATCTTAATGGCCAAAGTGTATGGTTTTTCCTACACTTAAAAAGTTTGCAGAGGGTTGCATTCTATACGAAAAAACAGAAAAGCATGCATATGTATATGATACAATTACCCAAAAACGATTTTCTTCTTTTTCAGCATGGATAAAAGCACTTAGTAGTCAACGTTTTTTTAAAGGCAAAAAATCAGCATTAGCTACTATATTTTTGAAACCAAATTGCAATGAAATGAATATTGGGCAAATAATAAAAGGCAAAAATTATTCACCTTATTTTAAAAATATTCAAATTGTCATATTACTTTCGATTAAAGATACTTTAACAACAATGATATATGATGATGTAGAGTTGACAGGTATAAATTTAACAGAAGGAGAAGGATTTTTGTGTCTTGCTTTTTTTGAAACAAATCTGAAAAAAGAACTTTATATAAAAAAAACAATTCATGGATATCGGAAACCTATTAAATGCACTGTTTTTGTTAATGGTTTAGAAGTAAGAGATAATTTTTTGGAAGAAAATGGTATTAAACATAAAATCTCAACGATTGATGAAATTCATTTGATTGTGCGATTTTTTAAAACATCACATGTTTGCATAGGACAATGTACTAAAGAAAAGTATGTTAATTAGTTAATATATATATAAATCCATTTATTAACATTATTTTTACAATATATTTAGGATTTGAACAAGCTACTTACTTACGAGGAGACCACCTTTATTCGAGTTTTATAGGCCCAGAAAATAATCATGAGATAATTGCGAATTTAGAAAATAAAGGACTTGATAATGAAGCTTATCGCAGAATTGACTGCACTCTTCTTGTTTTAAATGGCAAAATATGTGCTAATTGTAAGACATTGCATAACACATTATATCAAATTGAAAACCGATATAAAAATGGTATTCAATCTGTCAAAACAACACATGCTTCCAGAGAACTTCTAACTGAAATTGTTCAAAAGGCTCGAAAAGTATTTATTTTTAGTTAATTTGTAATTCAATAAATTATATTTATTATTATTAAATAAATATTATTACTTTAGACAATCCGGACACAGAAGGAGTTAGTTGAAAGTCTTCGTGACTGTTTAAAGCTAAAATTTGAAGCAGAAGAAGAACAAGTATCAGAACCATTAACTGGTATTGCTCACAACGTTGTTGATGAAGTTTTAAACAACAAACATGAAAATATATCAAATCTTATTTTAAAAGAGCTGGTCCATGTGCAAAGTAAAAAACCAAAAGGAGTACGCTATCATCCTATGTAAGTAAAAATAGAAATTATATTTTTCTAAAAAAAATCATACTAATTGTATCATTACAGGTTTATTCAATGGGCAATTTCAATTTATAGTAGAAGTCCTGCTGCATACAAAATGATGAAGTCAGTTATTAGGATGCCATCAATATCAACACTTAAAAGCTATATTAATGAAACTGAACAACATACAGGTTGGCAAGATAAAGTAGTAAACCGAATGGTGGCTAGTATGGAGGCAAATAACGTTTGGGGCTATGCACGTCTTGGTTTCTTTCACATGATTCATTTAAAATTCAAAAAGGTTAGAATAGTAAAAAAAAAAAATTAAACCTATTATAAACTAAATTTTGTTATTATTATTATTATAGGGCTTCTTTGGAGTCAACGTAACAATAAATATGTTGGATACATTGACTTTGATAATGAAAATGCTGAACTTGAAGCATTCGGTGAACAATGTCTCTATGATATTCAAGCCTCGAGTGATCATATTAAGCATGATGATGATGATAAAAAGGACCGTGAACAGACTTTAGCAACTCAAATTCATCAAATTGTATGGCATTCAGTGTCTCATTCTTTTAATTTTCCAATAGCCTATTTTGGTGTTGAAACTATAAATGTTCACACCCTTAATACAATTCTTTTTCACTTGGCTGCTAAGCTTGAATGTATTGCAATTCATACATGTGGTTCTGTATGTGATGGTGCAGGTGAAAATCGAAGACATATTAAAAGCTTTGATTGGTATGCATCAATTTGGAAAGTGAATGATAAGGTAGAAGTTCAATGGACAAACAAATCAGGAAAAAAACACTATAGACCAGCTAGAATAATTTCTTTTAACTTTGCACGTACTGAATTTTTAGTTCAGTTATCAGGTACCTCACAAACTTATAGTTTTTCACGTTCAGCTTTACGACCTCCAATGCCAGAAAAAATGATTTGGAATGTTAATGATCGATGTGAAGTTCGAAATACAAATAGTAATAATTGGTACCCCGGTAAAGTACTTACTGAAATCTCAGTAGATAATTATTTGGACATTGAAGTCACAATCGAAACTACTGGAAAAGTCGAATTGTATATATGGAAATCGCTACTTCATGATATTCGTCCAGCATATGATGAAAATGAACATTTTGTTTCACATCTTGCCATTAATCCCATAACTGGTGATAAATGGTTCTTCCTAAATGATTCAACACATGTCTTTAAAAAGTTAAGAAATAATGTTTCTAAAAGTCATACTAGTAATAATGAAAATGAAAATGTAAGAGAAATAATGTTTAACGGGTGGGAAATCAGTTGGCGACATTTTCAAGGAGCATATGATCATACAACCAAACATGAGGTAGCAAAAGCTACTAAATTAACTAAGCGACATATATGGCTTACCCCCTGGAGCAAAATGAGAGTGGACCTTGCTGAACATACACTATCATTTGATGTTAAAAAAGCAATGGAAGTTAAATTATATCTCTCAAGGCACTCAGGGTCGTAATTTAATCCTCTTTTGATTTAAACTAAGAAGTTATTTTTAAAAAAAAAAATTAGTAAAAATCTGTATTCAAAATTAATATTATGAGTTAGAAATGACTATTTATTTGAAATATTATTATAATTATCAAAAATTTAATATTGTTGTATACCACTAGTTATTTATTTACTATACACGTATGTACTGAGATATTACACATAGTCGAATATGTATTTCTTCTTTTGAAGACCCACGCTTGAATACTTTAAAAGAAATAAAACAATGGTTTACTCAAGGTGATAAACAAAAAAAAAATTCAAGCCAATGGTTTTCCACACAATGCCAGTTCGACTTGATTTTATCAATAAATGGATTTCTTGAAATTATAGAGCATTACTTACTAATTGGCCGGGTGCTATAATTCAACCAAGAAGAATATCTCAGGATATACTTGAGAGTTTATTTGGAACAATTAGAGAAATGGGTGGTGACTCTTCTACACAAACAGTTCAATCCTACGGATATGCAATGAACAAATTAACAATTACAATGCAAATGACATCAGAAATACAAAGCTTAAATTATGGTTCTGCTGACAGTTCAGGTTGCATACTTGCTGATTTAAAATGAAGGTAATTTTTGCTTATACAAATTTGGTATTAAGTTTTTTTTTAAATAAATATTAAAATAACTTTTTTTAGAGATTATCGAAATAAACAATATAATGAGCAGAATTTGAAAAAATATAATAATCATAAAGCTCAAATCAAAATTCTTCCTACTCTTAGCCGGCAAATATTTCAAGAACTTCTTAATGATGATCTAGTAATGGGACGAATACAGTTGCCATTATTTTCAAGTAATAAAAATATTAGAATAGAAAATAAGACTATTAATTGCTTACAACTTGAAAGACTACAATTAATTGAATGGCTATTATATAAGGATAGTATAGAGGATCTTTTGTTAACTTGGTCAAATAATATTCATCAAATGGCATTAGATTCGGTTCCACAAAAAAAACACCAATTGGCTTATGACATGGACAACAAATTTAGAAAATCAATTAAATAATTACAAATGTGCTAGTGACTGGTTTAATGACTTTCAATTGTTGGTCCCGAATAATTTTAAAGTAGAAATTCAAAGATTGATTGCATATATGTTACTAGAAAAAATTATAAAAATCACATTTAGACAAGTACACAACAAACAATACCATGATCAACTTTTTACTAATCATACAGAATCATGTACTATACCTATAAACATTATTAACTTAGAACCAGCTGAGACATCAAAATTTCAGTATATCATTGGATGGACAATTTACAAATTAACAAAAAGTGATAAATTAACATTAGCACATGAAGAATTTGCAAAAATCAAATTGTGTTTAAATGTTCTTAGTTCTGAACAAGTAGAATACATATGTGACACCTGTTCAAAAACAACTACAGTTATTCCAGGGGCTGATTTTATTCGATTCATGTATTATTTAGAGTCTCTTATTCATCAGCTATTTGAAAAACATATAGAGTATGGGCCAGATATTCTAATTTGTATCGATAATAATCTTGTAAACAACTAACCTTTGAAGAAGCAGTTTAATGACCTTTTATATATAGCATATGAGTTTTATTATAATATTGAATGTAAAAATAAAGAATTGTTTCCAGAATTCATATACAACAGTATTCAACTATCAAAAGAAGCTGAAGATTATCTATTAGTACATTTGATCAAAACTTATATGCGAAGTAGGCAACGGTCTTGGCAATGATTTAAAGAATACATTCCAGAAAAAGGTTCATCTAGTTTACGAGAAAATGTCAAAGCAATAAATACAGATTTAAAAAATGATGCAAAGAAAGATGTTATACCAAAAACGAAACTTGTTACATTTAAAAAAGAAATGCTACCAGAAAATCTTGATTTAGCGCTTGGTCAGCTTAAGATTTGGGCCCAAAATAATGGAGCTAAAAGTGCATTTGAAAAAGCTTTCACATTATCTGATCTAAAAATTCTAATTCAAGCATTTCAAAATAAGCCAGTAAAGGTAAAGGAAAAAAAGAAGTCAGCTTTTATAGATCTGCTTTTTAACTACCTGAATAATGGCTCAGAGTTTAATGAAGAAACAAAAAAGAAAGGTCAACTTTTTACTTAAAATAATTAAAGTGTTACTTACGATTAGCATGTAAACTCTATTTGAAAAAAAATATATAAAATCTTTGTCATATAAATGACCCTTTGATACAATTACTTCAGAGCAGCTCTGAAGTTTGGCTATAGCATCTAGTAATTCAAACTTTTTTTCAAATTGAAGTTATTTGATTGCAGCAGTATATGTATCATATAAGTAACCGAACTTAATAACTATCCTTTAATACTTTGCCTTATTTAAATTTCACTAGCAAAATTAGCTCATTAAATTGAGTCCATGCTGTTATTGGGCTTAGATTTAATTCCACAAATATCTAACCAACCCTACAACTTCAAATATATATATTATTATTGTACAATTAAAATTAATCAAACAATTAAACATAAAATTCATTGAAAAATTAAATATAAAATTCAAACCTCTATATTCATATAATCTAAGCTCTCGAATTACTATACACATAATAATGCTAACAATCATGCACTTTCTAATTAGTTTATATTTAAGTAAAATTCGAGATGGATACAATCAAACTATTTCTCATCTCATAGTTTAGTGGTCTAAACCGCGGGAAGTCCGTGTTGCCTTCCGCTCCTCCCTATGCCAATGATGATAGCGACAATCACGCCTTTGAAAATATTTTATAACCATAAAAGAAAAAAATAAAATTTAGGGAAGAAACAGTCAGATCCTAGGCCTACCCTTAAAGGTTATGACTGCACCTAAGAAAACTAGTCAGAGGCCCTATCGCTCAATGTTAGAGACGAAATTTTTTGCTTAACTAGCTATACTCATACAAATATCTCTATCTATTATTTTATCAACACAAAATCAATCCATTATAAAATCGAAAAAAAAATTAAAAAAATATTCTATATATCGCTATTAAATAGCTATTAAATCGACCTATATTTAGTAAATCATTTAACATCTAATATCATACGTGCATATATCCGTACATGTTATCGTTATATTTTGCCACCGCTAAATCAACAATTATCCATCCTCTTTTTCCTATAAATAGCACTTAAAATAAATAGGTATATTAAGATAAACAAGAATTAAGCTAAAAAAAAACAATAATAGCACTACCCTCAAACATTATATCGTACTGCATCTACTCAGCATACTTCATTACACCAACTTTTCCTAATCCGTATACAATTTCCTTAAAATTATATATATGTATATACTCTATTTATTGGAACATAATTTACAATTCAGTAATCGTTATAGAACCAATACCTCAAAATCTAATAATTTCCACTTTCTTCGTTTTGTACAATATTTCTACATGCGTGAACGTATGTACGCATTGAATTAATTTTTGATCAGGTATGTATAATTGAAGAATTAACTTTTGAAAAATACTTTCTTATAAACAATAATTTTGCTTGACGTATTATTTCTATTTAGGGATTTTAAAAAGTCGTTACTATGCTACACCAATTTTAAAAAATTGATGATAACCCGTTGACTCGAGTCATAACCTGGGTCAAATATCTGACCCGGTTAATAGCTTTAGGTAAAATACAATTATAATAAAAATTTTAATTTGCGTATTATTTATATACTAGCATCACTCGGTGTAAAACTTGTCTACATCATAAATTTAATGTATTTTAAATAAGAACATGATTTTAATATTTCGTTTGTTTATTATATTTATTTAATAGGTGATATAAATCATTTTTGTAAGTATAATAATAATTATTATATTATATATAATGAATACAGTAAGTACTTACTTTATGTTTTTATTACATAGTAATAAATTACTGATAATAATTACTTATTGTTCCACATCATTTCTGAATTGACATGTGTTCTTTCTCGATTTTCATTTTGTATACAGATCATGTAATAAAATAATTACTTATTATTCCACATCATTTCTGAATTTAATTCTGAATAAACATGCGTTCTTTCTCAATTTTCAATGATTGTGAAATGCGTTATCCTTTTCTTTGAATAGGATATAAAACCAGTTATTAAATTTTGTTAAAGGTTACAACCTTTCGGATAAAAAGTTATCCGGGTACGAGCACTACCACTATCACTACCAAGAATTTCATACTTGGACAAGTGGCATAACTTTATCTAGCAAACACAACTTAAAGCAGACATTTAGTACGCTACTGGAAAGATTTCTTCGAATAAATTACAGTGGGACTAGTGACTTTAAGTCAAACCGGATAATGACAGGTATGATTTTATCGTTCTATAGTACTGTTAGTAATAATTACTCGCGAAAAGCATACTTACTTCCTCTCTCTAAAAAAACACACATTGGAACTAAAAAAATAAATAAAACTTCAACATTTTTACTAGCTCATGTTAACCATGCCGACTTCATCAACCACGCTGACTTTGTCAACCACGATGACTTTATTAATTATGAACTATGCGCTGAGTTGAGTTCTAATAACACCAAATCTGAAGTGTTAATGATTCTGATGATTCAAGAATTATTGTACAGACAATTGTTTCTGGCACTAGTTTCCCTTCCTGGGAATCGTTTGAAGAAAGTCTTAATCGCTATAGATGAAAAAATGGATTTAGACCAATTAAAGGGTGGTGAGATATGGATAATGAAACTGGAAATGTTACTTGTTGGTGCTTTGAATGTGAACTTTCAGGAAATTCCAAAACAAAACGTACTATTGATTATGTTCAGAACCAACAAACTTCTTCAAAAAAAGCTCCATGCCCCTGGAAATATAATGTTAGTTTTAGGAAAATGGAAGGCAAGGTTTATATTAATAAGTTTGTATTTCCAGTATAGCATTCGCATAGTTTATGTTTTTATTGATAGAGCAATCAAATTTGGTACTGTCATGCCTAAAGTTACGGTTTCGGGCATAACAGTACCAAATGAGTTACATTTTAACTTTTTAAATGTAAGAATCTTAATAATTAATACAGTATCAACAAAAATAAGTGATCTCAACAAATGAATGCTTTAGATAGCTTGGGCTTATTAGGACTTGGGGGTGCCAGAATTCCATCCCAGTCTTCGACTACATCTACATTTATATCTACATCTACATCTACAGGTATTAACAGATTCATAGGAACTGCAACGAATAAAATTTTTAAAATTATATTTTTACTAATTTATTAATTTTACAATTTAGATCAATATGTAGCATATAACAAAAACGGATTTAAAGTTGGTTTAAATCCTTCTAAAGACTCAAACAATTCCAATATTTTCAACATTGAAGTTATTTCGGTGTAGGTGTAACTGTACAAAACCTTTTATTCCAGGCTGCTGTTCCAAAGGTAAACTAAAGATTTACTTTAGTTTTAGAACCTTACACATTTATTTTTTATATTAAAAAAAAAGATTTCATTGTTTTATTAAAATATTTTAGACTCAGAAACTACAAGTGCAACTACCTTCATCGATAGGCATTTTACCCGGTGCTACAGCACAACAAACAATTTGTAACACTAATTCTCAAAAGGTAAATATTACAATTGAGATATTTTTACACACATGATTAATTTTGATTAATTTTAATAACTTTAATTTGTTTCTCAGTCAAACGTTAGATTACGACTTAGAATAGTATATTCTACTCCTATGGGAGCTAAAGTAGATAAGATTGCTGAATTTAATGGATTTCCACAAGAATTTTGGTGAAATAAGCAGTTCATTATTTTATAGATTAGTATTTTTTTTAATGAAATTTTAATTAGCAAATATACATATTTGACCCAGCATAGATTAAAGGTGTTGTTAAGCACCTCAATCAAGTGATTGGAAGCAAATTTTAATTAGTCAGAAATAGTATTAATTTCTTTGTCTGGTCATAAATAAATATTACTATTTAGGAACGGATTTTAACAAAGATTGTGGTTTCTATGAAGGGAGTAGGGTGTCACATTGGTTTTAAAGTAGCTAATTTAGATTACATAGCTAATGGGTTTAATAAAATTTACGATCTTGTAAAATGCTTTTCTGTTTATTTTATTCCTCGCTTTTATTATATTTTCCAAAGTCCATATACCATATCTGCGGATTGTTGGAATTTCATGCAGATCACTGACGCACCCCAAAAATTTAGTTACACAAATAAGGGTGCGTCAGCTAGTTGATATCCAATCATATGCAATTTCATAATATACGTCTAAAAAATTTTTAGCTACGTATACACATACTATATATATTGCTATTTATTAACAAGCTTTTTTTTTATAATATTGCCATCATCGCTACGTTGTCATCTGTTAGTACCTCTTTACAGTACTAGTGTTTCTACTTCGTCGCTTACTAGTACTATGCCATGTTGGATTCGTTAGGGCAGTGTTTCATCACATTTCAGCTAGTGCACTTTCATGTTGATTACTAGTTTGTCTTGTGCTTCTTCTTTTGCTAGTATTGTGGCAGTAAGTCGCTAGTAACGTATAAAGTAATGGATTAAGATGATGGTGAGTTTTAAGATAGGTTTAGGGTAAGGGTTAGAATAGAGCGGGTTTAGTAACAAGAAAGGGTAGGGTTAGATAGTAGCGTGGGACTAATATAAGAATTAGGATTATAATTAGATAGTTATGTGAGGTTAGCTTAGTTATATGGTAGAGTCGTTCAAAGCTTATGTTATAACTAGTTACAGTAAATGATTCTACTTCATCACTAGTCCAGCTGGAGGTTAAGTTAGATACTATCGCAGAATTAGGGTCATGTCAAAATAGTTAAGCAGGTCTTGGAAGTTGGTGTTATATTAGATATGGTATTAGATTGGTTTTGCACATTGTATAAATAAATATAAAATACTGTATATACTGATGAAAATTAAAAATATCTATATATTTAGTTTTTTTTTTATAATATACTAACTAAAACATTAAAAAATTCAATTAATAAAAACTGTATAAAACTTTGAGAATACATCATTTATTTTATAATTTATGTTATTCTACAATATTCTGAATCTAACTATAATACCAAGTCTAATTACCATGTTACTAAACCCAAATTTAACAACCATTTTATAAATCCCAAATTTAAATCCGCTATACTACCTTTTCTAAATCTATACCTGAATCTAACTTTACTATGCTATCTGTTCCAAGTTAACTCTACTGTGCTACCTGTCTCGAATTTAACTCTACTAAGCTACCTGTCCTAAATCTAACTCTACTATATTACGTATCCCAAATCTAACTCTGTTACTTGTTCTGAATCTAACTCTATCATACCATGCAAATCTAATTTTACTGTACGTACTAATTATCTTGAATCTAATTCTATTGTGCTATTTATTCTAAATCAATTCTACTATGCTACTTGCCTCAAATCTATAACTCTATCATACTACTTATTCCAAATCTAATTCTCATTGTGCTACTTGTTCCGAATCTAATTCTACTATGCTATTTATCTCGAATCTAATTCTATCATACTATTTATCCTGAATCTAATTCTACCATACTACTTGTCCCGAATCAAAGTTTACTGTACTACTTGTTTCGAATTTAATTCTACTATGCTGCTTGTTCCAAATCTAATTTTATTATGCCATTTGTCCCAAATCTAATTATACCATGCTACTTGTCCTAAATCTAATCTATTATGCTCTTGTCCCGAATCTAATTCTACCATGCTACTTGTTCCAAATATAATTCTACTGTGCTACTTGTCCTGAATCTAACTCTACCATACTACTTGTTCTAAATATAACTACTGTATTATTCTAACTACCACGCTACTTGTCCTAAATCTAACATACTACTTGTCTTAAATCTAATTACTGTACTACTTGTCCCGAAACTAACTACCATGCTACTTGTCTTGCTAGTCCAGTTGCTAACTATCATGCTATGTCAGTTCTAAATATTATAGAATTATGATTTGAAATTTAATTAGTAAATGGTTTTTGCTAATTAAGCTTATTACCGCGATGAAATAAAATATTTATAGTTTTTAAATATATTATATATTGCTTACCAAGGTAAATTAAAGATTGCTATAGATTTAATAATATTGGTGATTGGTTTTAAGGATGGGTGATTGGTTTGACACGCTTTAATATATATAAAATTTGTTTTTAAAATCTCATTATTAGATAAATTTGGGGTGATAAATAATCAGATGATCACTAATTTAGGGTATAAGATGATCGGCTAATATAAAATTTATGACCCTAGAAAAGTTAAAATTCCAAAAATCTGCGGATATGCATATATACAGGATAAACCTTTAGATATCTATAGTCTCAAAATCTACTAAATATCTACACATAGGCCACCCACAATAAATGAAAAATCTATATACTTTTAAAATTTCTTTCTAATGATACAAACTCTTTACCATGTACTAGACCCGGGTCTGATATAAGTTTTAATATTAGAAGATCCAGGACTTTATTTACGGTACTAAATGTTTAAAATGAACGCATATAGGTTAATAAATTCAGAATTTGACAACTTTTATTATTTAAAAGTGATATTTAGTTTCTACGAACACCAATATGTGCCCAATTCCTATACAAACCTACCAGGTGGCAGAAATAGAAGATGACAACAGCCTGTCTTGAATCAGTAGTCAATTAATACAACCAAAGGTTCTTTGGTATAGTATCGTGAATATTTTTATTATATATTTATACGATTGTTACATAAATAATTATGCAACATTTTTATTAGCTATATGTTTATAATAAGTTGGCCCCCTGTAATTTTACTAACCCCTAGGTACTACTCACCTTGGTTGTACAGCCCATACGATTTATCTTGCGGTTACTAATGGTTTGAAAAAAAGTGAAACCTTGGTTGGACGAGCAAAATCATTAAATAATTTTTTAGTAAATCGAGATAAATACAGGTAGGGATGTATTCTAACTTAATGCAAAATAATTATATAAAATTATAGTAATTTTGTTACTCTCAATACAGGGCACAATTTCGAAAAATTCAACGCGACATAATTGAAAAAAAAATACAAATCAGCCTTTTGTAAATATGCATATCTTAGAGCCTATATCAAGTGATACCGCCACCAGGTGGAATTCGACTTACTTTGTTCTTAAGCGGCTTCTTGAGCTCCAAGAATCGGTTGTAGAATTGGTCACATACCTAGTTAACGATCCAGGCCGTACAGTTCGTGCTGATGGCAATAAACTAAAAGAAAGAATGTTATTAGATGAAGAGTGGAAAGGACTAGAAGAACTGTGTCAAATATTGTATCCTTTTGCACGAGCATTGACATTCATGCATGGTGATCAATACCCAACACTGGGTATGATGTATCCGACTATAAGGCACCTTTTTAGAAATTTAGATCAAATTGAAAATATGCTTACACATTCCTCTGTTATTGAAACACACCAAACTCTTCGTACGTCCATAGCATCTAGATGGGAAGATCCAAAAATGGTAGAATGGCTTGCTATGTTTCTTGACCCCCGGTTTAAGTCATTGTCAACTGCATCACATGCAGTGCAACAAGAAGTAATGCAGGAACTACGTCGAAAAATGGAATTTTCTCAACAAGAAAGCGGCATACCTATTAATCAAGATCCAATAACAGATATGGCTTCTTTCTTCGACGATGGTATTGAAATTGCTTCCCTTTCGCCCGTCGACATTGAGCTTCAAACATACTTGTCAATTCCGGAAATTCCCAAATACGATCCAAAAAACCCACTTTATGAAAAACATAACCCTTTGAAGTGGTGGAATGAACATAAAAGCGCATTACCCCTCCTTGCAGAACAAGCACGAATCTTTTTGGGCATAACTGCGACTTCAGTGCCTTCTGAGAGATTATTCTCTGATGCGGGTAATACTATAACAGACAAGCGCAACCGTTTAAATTCTGATACAGTCCACGATCTATTATTTTTAAAAGAAAATTCAAAAGTTATTAATGTATATCCCAGATTGTAAATAAAAACTTAAATAAAAACTATTAATAAGTACTGCCAGGAAAAAACCTTTAAATCTTATATAAGAATTATAGGTTTTTTTCTGGCAGTACCCAAACACATAGCTGTTAAAGTATTAAGTGCGATTTAGTGTTTTGTTTGCAAATTTTACTCGTAAAAAAAACTTGCAACTTTTTGCAATTTTTTATCTTATAAATTGTATCAATTTATGAAGAAATAAAATTAAAAGTAGATCTTAAAATAATATGTATCACTACTGACCAATTATTATTATCTTTTTTATTTGACCAATCAGAATAGTAGATCTGATCATAGTCGATCATAGTCGACTAAGCTGATTTTTAAATATTGATTTAGTCAAGTCGATAAATTTGGATCGACTATAAACACTAGCTGCTATTAGTAAAGATTTGTTATATCTAAATATATCAACTATAAAGTTTTTATAGATTAGTTTTCTTAAAAGCATTTAGTATAAAAAATCATTAAAAAAGTTTTAAAAAAGTTTCTCAAAAAAATCACAGTTGAAATTAATATAAATTCGCAATATTTAAATTTTTACTATTAGTATTATTTTTTAATAAAATAATAATAGATTTTTAAAGATATTTTTATTAATTCTAAACATGTTTATAAACTTTGAACTAACCTTAAATTGAACCAAAATATAAGTTTTGAGTTATTTTAGATTTATAATTTAAAGTTTAGTTTAGGTTTAGGTTCAAAAATCTACAAAATTTAAAGTTTAGTTCAGGTCAATTGAACCTGAACCTGAACTTAAATTGAACTGAACTAAATCTAGAAACACTAGTATTAGATTTGAATAATACTTCTATATCAATCACAAATAACAACAAAAATATTTATGTTTAATTTTTAAAATATATCCATACAAATACTTAACCCATTCAAAGATAAATTTTATCAATAATCCATATTATTTTATATTGTTAACAAAAACTAAGCAAAGATTTTTGATCTCTACTTAACAAAGTCTTGGTCATAGATAGCTTTATAAGTATTAGTTTTCTCCATTAAATATAACTGCATATAATAATTGATGTAATTTATATAGCTGATAGTAAAACTAATAAAAAACTGGAATAAGACCTGCTTTAAAAAAAAAAGAATCTTTTTGAAAAATTGCAAAGATAAACCAAAAGATAGTGCTGTATCAATTTTACTTTCAAAGAGGAGTAGAAACTTAGTAGATGAGCTGTCATATTGGATCATTTAATAGATTTGCTTTTTTTTTAGCATACTATAAATATATATAAAATATATCAGATATATAAATATACCTAACAGATAAGCCAGAATTACCTTCTAATTAAGATAAAACATATCATATCTAGATTTAATATGGATTTGTATACATCATGTAGCTTTTTATAATAATTAACTAAAAAATTATCTTTTTAGAATAATTCAATATCAATATTAAAGCTATTCTTATTGTAATTCAATATATAAAAAATTGGGTAATAATTCTTAAATTTCAATTGTATCATATAATATTTTACTTTATAGTATTGTGTTAACTTCAAATGTGGGGGATATACTATATAAATACTTCTATGTTTTTGATATGTTTTAATATTATTTGCTTGGGTGCATAAGAGTGATATCTCTATACTACTGTATATACCTGGTATAATTCAAAATTTTGCCTTTCAAACAATCACAGGGTACAAAGATATACATGTCAGAGAAATATATTATTTATAGCACCATCTGTATATCTGCCAAATAAAGCTAATATTGGGCATTCAATATTATTAATAATTTAATAAAATTTAACAAATTCTTAAGAAAAATCTGGTATTGTAATAATTTAAAATATAGATTTAAAAGATTAATAAGGACCTTGTATGTACAATGTAATAGATCTTCACCAAAACATTCTTCAAATTTTATATAAAGGCCATGTCATTAATCACCTGATTATTTTTTATCAGAGGCCTACTCCTTCTCTCTTCTTTAATAAATATATAGTTAGGTTCTTTATATATAATTTCACTTTTTTTTACCCTACTTCCCCCTAAAAAATCACCTGATTTTTGGCATTCTCCTAAGTGGAATTTGATTATTCAATAAATTTTTTGATAGCATTTCGAATTTTTTTTTTTGGTAGCAGTAATAAAAAAATGTACCAGTATATTACTTTTAGTGATAACAAACTAATATAGGGCATCATATTTATACTAAGATTTTAAACCATTTTGGCAAATATTATAAATGCAAATTCGATTTGTTCTAATAACTACTGGCTGAATAGGATGAATCCTGAGTGCAAAGAAGATATTAAGCTATAGTCAACATTACCAGTTCCTTGAAATATACAAGAAAAATAAAATGATTTGTTGAGTTAATAAAAGATATAAAAGTTTCATTTGCTATAACCATTTTGGTACTACAATAATATTGTCGGATAACGTTCCATACTTTCTTGTAATGGCACTAAATCTTAATCAATTAAATTAATAAATTGTTAAAAATTGTTAAATAAACTAAACAACTAAATTGATTATAAAAAAATTATTCTATAAATACCATTGATAGCATGGCTACCAATATCAATATGAGGACAATATCCTGCTAGAATTAAGAATCCAGTTTGATATAATTTATACCAATCTATTTCTAGATCTAATAATATTTGTATTCGTTTCAATATTAATATTATTTTCGCAATTTCCATATTCCTCAAAAGAATTCCTATCAGATCTGGCAACAACCAAATGTTTAAAGTACAGGGAGTTAAATAAAACCCCAGATTTTATTTTTATTATGATCTGACATTTATTATGTTTTTCTATAAAAAATATGCATAGATAAATTTTTGAATACTGGGTATATTTCTAAAATTAAATATTTTATTTAAAGCTAACTATATAGCAAAAATTGGTTTCTTTTTACTATATAGATATATAGAAAACAATTTCAGTCAGATTTGGTTATATGGTTGTTGCGATATCACTAGTACTATTTAGATGCTACGTATTAAATCTTATAGCTCTGATGCTTATATATTGAGAGTTTTTTTTTGATATTGCGCCCATATGCATCTTAAAATAACAGTTCCTATATAATTGATAATATATTTTGTACTGTATTTGAATCTAATTGAATTAGTATATGGGAGTGAGTTAGTAGAAAAGGGACAAATTTTTCTAAATAAAAGTTTTCTTGACTTTAAGCTTAAATATCTTAACAACTATCTTAATAAATTTATTTAATAATTTTTTTTATTTTAATTCTATATAATTTCAAGATTAAAATAAAAAAAAATTTTAGTAAATTTGATTAAATAGTGTCAAGATATTTGAAGATATTTTAGTTTAAAAATTAAAAAAATTTTACTAAAAATGATTTGCCCCTTTTCTACTGACTCACCCCATATATAATTAATACTATATGCCAAATCTTTTGTATTTGGTATAAAAATGATTTGAAAATATCATACATTGCATTCAGAAATAACAAACAAGTACTCAAAAATAATAAGCAAATGCACGTTATTTGTTATTATGCGAAAAATATGTATCAGACTTTTTTATGCAGTAGCAACTATTCAATTTTAAAAATAGTACTGCTAAGGCCACTTCAAATAGATTTTTAGTTTAGTTTAGTTTAACATAAAATATTTTATAAGAGATAAAAAAAATACTGCAATTCTATTGGCTATAAAATTTTAAAAATTTAAAAAACCAATACTGCAATTTGATTGGTTAATAACATGTATTATATTATATATAAATTTAAAATATTAGAGAGGAGCAGGGGAACTTTTGTTTTTGATGATTTCTGGAATCGCTATTTATATGACATAGTATGTAAAACCAGAATTTTTTGGGTTTACAATACTTTATTAACAAAAGAACTTCCTAGCAAGTGTCTTTTTGTTAATCACAGTAAAATTATACTAAATCATGCAATAAAAGATAGATATACTAAGAGTTGAAGTATCGTCTATCGTATAGCAGAAGGTAATAAAAATATATTATATTGCTTAATTTATAAACTTTTAATATCGTTTTTTTTGTTTTTTTCATCTTTTTTCTTTTGTTATCCAAATAATTAACTTGTTTTTTCATTTATAAATTTATATAGACTGTTTTCAAAGTTATATGTATTCTCAATAAGATGTTTAATTTATTTATATATGCGATAGTATAGTTTTGTTAATTATAGATGAAGTATAAAAAATAGGGATAAAGGGCATGTAAATTGTTATAAGAAACTTTTTAATAAAGCTCTTGTGTTTATAAGCTATATTTTAACCTGAGTGAATAGTTTTATTCATTTACAATGTGAGTTAGTTTGTTTTGAAGCAGAACCACGGAAAATTTAAGAAATAAATTTTTTTAAAATTTAAATATTTGCATAAAATCCAATAAATTCAAATTTTTTGGGTTTTTAATAACATAATATCTCGTTTTTATTGGCCCAAAATCGCCTTTCCATAGACTGATCAAGGCACCAGGTCAACAGAACAGGGACACGGGTCATTATTAGTCATGTGTCATGGCCTAAATTATAAAGTTAATTTCGTAATGCCAGCCAAAATCCAAAATTTTTCAAATTTTTGCTAATACACAATAAAGATTTGAAATTTGATATCCAAAATTTTCTGTAGCGCTGCTTCGAAGTTACGAAAGGAATTGTAATATGTTTAATGATTATCTATCTGTTTTTATTGAAAGTGTATCACGCTGTTTTATGATTAGTCAACTACCTCATGATCAGACCGTGCATTTCTGAAAAATACGAAAGTCCTCTCTGCTTAAACTAAAAATCAGTTTGGTATAGCCTAATAAACTTCACATGATTATGGAAATTAAAAAAACTTTAATTATTTTTAAAATTAATTATTTTATCATTGTCACTATGAATATCAACCTGATACACATTATCCAGGTGCCTGCATTTGTTAAAATACTAGGATCCATGATTTTTTTTTATTTATTAAATTTTTATTACGCTATTAAATAATTGCAAATAAATGAATATTTGTAAAAATAAAATTCTTATATTTTACATAAAGTATTGAAATGTTGCAGGTGAAACCCAAATATTTCGCCAAATCCGAATCTGAAATTCGGGCGATAATAATTTTGCCAAACATGCAAATTTCCGAAATTTCTGATAAAATCTGTAATTGCCCATATTATAGGCTCAATCCAAAGAGCCTGAAATTGTCCAAGGCTATGATTGGTCATGTTCAAAAACGTGATCCAATCATGTGAGGTTCATAATTCTGTAATTGATATGTTGATTTGACATTTGCATCTAGTTTCAACTACTGTTAAACTAATATCAATATTGAGAGTTCATTAGATTTGATAACATTATAAACCGATCCTGTCAAAGCCGATAACCTGTCAAATCTATTAAAAAGTTAATCCGCCACGTCTGCTTTGATGAAAATGACCCAAGAAACAGAAGAAAAAATGAAAAAGACAATCAATCTAATTAGCAACTAATTATTATTGCCATAGTAACCTTAAGGGGAGCGCCATTTATCAGGTGATTAGGGTCTACTAAGTAACTACCCCCCTACCCCCCACCTGATAATAAATACTGCAATTTGATTGGCTAAAATTTTTTAAAATTTTAAAAAAATTTTAAAATTTAATATTAAATAAAATTTGAACCAATGATCCGTTTTGGATGATTTTACTACCAAACTGTTCGTCTCAATGAGACGATTCCAACGAGCCTAAAATCGTCAAAATCCAATCACTGGATCCCAAGATCGTCATAAATTCGTATTGCTTTAATTATATTAGTTTTGTATATATTAAAAATTATTTTTAAAGTTTTTATAAACTTTAACATTGAATAACTTGTGAACCAGTGATCCGTTTTAAATGATTTTACTACCAAAATGCTCGTCTCAGTGAGAC
>QKWP01000059.1:209402-223384 GCA_003550325.1 Gigaspora rosea | reverse complement strand
ATTTTATTCTCATAAATTTTACCATCTATGAATTTCTGCAAATAAACCAACGTGCATAATCCAAAGTCAAAGGACATATTACCAATGCATTTTTATTGATTTTGGTGGTAATTCTTACAGTAATTCTGAGGTTTATACTTATTAATGAAAATAAAAAAATGGATCAGAAAATTATGATCGGAAATACGTTTAGTAAAGTAAGTGTAAATAGTGATACAAAGAGACAAGATAATGAAGTGTCAAATTTTAGATATATTTTGTAATTAGCTTTTCCAAAATGATTGGATATCTGGTAAGAGATAATAAAATCAGAATAAATGAAATATAGAACCTTTTTTTAACTCTCTAAAATTCACATATTCTTTATTAAGGGGTGTCTTTAAAAGCGGGGCAGATTATTTTAACAGCCAAATTTGATTGCTAACTACTGATGGTTTAAGGAATATTATAATTTTCATAAATTTGTAACTTGCCTATATAATCATCTGGGTAGGGATCACAGAATATCAATATCGGTATGGTATGAGTAACCTAATCGTAGGGATGTTAAATGGCCGTTCCGATCCTAGGACTAAAAAGACAGTCTTGGACTCGGTCCCTAAATTATATGAAAACATAATAAAAATACAATTCAATTTATAGGACTTAGATCCTTGGGATGTTCGATATATATGTAAATCAAATTTATGCATAGTATTACATGTATTAGCGGCGAAGTCGTTGGTCCCGTGATGACATGTGAAACCGTGAAAGTAGAAATTCGGGCTAATGTGTAGCATTATATGTCCGGAGCTCATCATATGATGTTCATCATATTACACAAACGCGTTAATATGCATATGTTGGTAACATTAAAGCACAAATATAGACACGCGTGCGGACAGACAAAAAATTTCCAAATTCCATTTCTGATAAGATTTACATATTCAAGTATATCAAAAAAGTAAAATTTGTCAAGATTTTTACAATTGAAGCGCATCAGGAAGGTAATTTTTGTATCACTTTGCATAGAAACTAAGGGTCCGTCGCTACGCTCCGGCCAACAAGATGAAGCACAGCCCGCTGATCGAAAAATCGGTCAATGAATCAGATCAATGAATCAGATCTCAGTTATGCATAATAAAGGCTATTTGTATTACATGAACACACATGACAAATTTTAATAAATGGATAAGATTGAATTTGCTTATTTAAAAATGGCGGATCAAAGACCCATTATTCTTTGGTCCCATCCGAGATTTACAGCACCACTTGCATATACGCCAAATAACGCTAATATTGTGCATTCAATATTATTAATAAAATTTAATAAAATTTAATACATTCTCGAAAAAAACCTGGTATCGTGATAATTTAAAATGTAGATTTAAAGAATTGATGAGGACCTTGTGGATACAATGTAACAGATCTCCACCAAGATATTTTTCAATTTTATATAAGTGGGATTTGATTATTCGATGAATTCTTTGATAGCATTCTAATCTTTTCTTTTGGCAGCAGTAAATGAAAGAATGTATATTACTTTCAGCGTTGACAAACTAATGTAGGGCATCATATTTACACTAAGATTTTTAAACGTTTTGGCAAATGTTATAAATGCAAATTCGACTTGTTCTGAAAAGTAAAAGAATTAATTGTGGTAACTACTGGCAGAATAGGATGAATCCTGAGTGCAAGGGAGGATATTATGCCATAGTCAGCATTACCAGCACCTCGAAATACAAAAGAAAGATAGAATGATGTGTTAAGTTAATAGGAGATATGAAAGTTTCATTTGCTGTAACCATTTCAGCACTAACAGTAATATTGTTGGATGATGTTCCATACTTTCTTGTAACGGCACTAAATCCTAACCAATTAAATCAATAAATTGTTAAATAAACTAAACAACTAAATTGATTATAAAAAATTATTCTATAAATACCATTGGTAGCATGGCTACCAATATCAATATGAGGACAATATCCTGTTGGAATTAAGAATCCAGTTTGATATAATTTATAGTAAATGGTACCTAATCTATTTCTAGATCTAATAATAACTGTATTTGTTTTGTTACAGGGTGAATCGTAGATTTATTAACTTATACGTGAAAATATACGGATTTAGGTGATTAAGCAACTCGCCAGAGGCGTGATGTTGGTGATTTGGGATTAGTTTATTTATTAACGATTTATTACAAGGAATTATTAAGGGAATTTTATTAAATATAATTTATTTATTGGAATCCCATAGGATATTCTTTTACAACAGCGAAATCGTAGGGTTTTTATAACTTTCATTTCCTTAAGGAAACTATGAGGCTTAAGATAAATTATTTAAAAAGATTGTAAGAAGATGAACTCTAAAGTAGGGGCTTATAACAATAATTACATCATAGAAAGGCTTTGCTTCTCTCATTAAAATATTTAACATTGTAGCCTCTTGTAATTATATCTGATATTCTCCTTTCTTTCTACGTGTTCTTGTTATTCGGATGTTTGAGTATCGTGTTTGTTTGTTTATCCTATTCGGCCAACAAGCCTTACCCGATAGACAAACATTTAGCCTCAAATAGGGTGGCGTATACTTCTTTAATCATGAGTTTACTGTGCCTGATTTGTAGATCGCCTTTTGCCCATGACATTCGCCCACACTTATTTTATGTGTACCACATATAACATCTTAAATATTTGTTTACTAATTTCTTATCTAGAATAGTATCTTTTTAGTAATTTCCTATTTATTGGTGTTTTTATTATATTTCTTTCAACAGTACGTAGTTTATATACACCTTTTTGTAGTACCCTATGAACAACGAATAGTCCTTTCCACTTTGGATGTAGCTTATGACTTTTTGAATATTGTTGGGAGGCCTTGTATACTAATACTTGATCTCCTCTTTTTAATTCTTCCAGGTATGGTAACTGAAGATCATGTTTTCTTTTAGTACTCTCTTGTACTTTTTCAACCCTTTTGACAGCATCATTTAGGACTTGAGGTAATATTTCGATTAAATCGAAAAGTCTTTGTAAGAAAGTTCCTTCTAATAATTCTTCATTTTCATCAGGATGTATTGGAAATCTTACTTCTCTTCCATATACCAAAAAGAAGGGAGATATTTTGGTAGTATTTTGTTTAGCTGTTCGATATGCAAAGAGTATTGAAGGTATTAAGGAGTCCCATTCTCTTACATTGATTACCAGTTTGGATATGAATTCACAAAGTGTTTTATTAAAACGCTCTACTAATTTATTGGTTTGGGGATGATAAGGTATTGAATAATGATGATTAATGGCAAATTTCTTAAGAAATTTATTCATTAAATTATTACGGAAATGTGTTCCCCTATCTGATAGTAGATATTGTGAACAGCCATGATGACATACAATATCTTCATATATAAAATTAGCTACTTCTTGAGCATTAGCATTTTTGATTGCTTTTGCCTCAGGCCACTTAGTCATATAGTCTGTAGCAACTACAATATAACGGTTACCACGTGGAGTCTTTGGTAATGGTCCAACAATGTCAATCCCAATTTTGAAAAATGGTGCCTCTACTGGGATTGGATGTAAGGGAGGTTTAGCCAGATTTTTTCTTCTTCTTTGGCAAGCATCACAGGTACAAACAAACCTTCGGATATCGGTATACATTTGTGGCCAATAATATCTGTTACGAATTTTGTTGAACATGATATCTATTCCAAAGTGTTTTTCTAATAGATGAGTATGGATTAAAAATAGAATTGGTTCAACCTCATATCTTTGAATAACTCTTAATAGATGGTTAATTTTATGTTTGTCCTTCTTGTAGATTAGACCATTTTTTACTTCAAAAAATTGACTTTGGGCTTGTATACTTCGTCGTTCTTGTGGTGTTAATGTGCATGGTAATATATGTTCTGTGAAGTATGTTTTTAGTAGTTGATATCTAAGTGGTTCCATCTTCTTATTAGTGCCAGGACACCGACTACCTGAACAGGATTATTTTTAATATCAGATTTTCTTTAAAAAAAAAAAAATCTACTAACAAAACTATTTCTAAAGAATTAGATTTGTTCTGTGCTTAATAGTTATATAGAGTTTTTAAAAATATTGTTATATTACTAAAATAATTTAGTATAGATTATATTATCCTTATAAATATAAAGCGTTTTCTAATAAGGTATTAAAATGTTAAGAAATATGCTGGTATAATACTATTATCCCTCCTTTGAAAATTTTTGCTCCAAAAATTTAAAATAATTAATATTCTAATATCTAAAGAAGGAAGAAAAATAAAAATTAAAACAAAATAATATTAATAATATAAGAAGATACTAAAACAAAAATTGTAATCTAGGCCATGTATCCTCAGTGCACTGGGCAGTACATACAACCTTGGCTTGTATTGAACACACGGCTATCTCAACAGCCCTTCACATCAATACTATCTGATTACGCTGATCAACCAGGTACAGAGCATGTATCCTCTGGGCAGTACATACGCTCTAGGTAGGTATCGAACACATGGCTATCTCAACAGCCCTTCACATCAATACCACCTGACCACAACTGCTGATCAACAATAATTTAAAAATTGTACTCCTTTTGTTGATCAAATTTCTGCATAAAATTATCCAATTAAATTGTCGAATTTGTCCACGTTGGTAGATCTTCAATAATTATATTATAGGCATATGTCATACTGCATATATTTTCGCTTTCACCCAAAGGCAAAAAAANAGTAAAATTTGTCAAGATTTTTACAATTGAAGCGCATCAGGAAGGTAATTTTTGTATCACTTTGCATAGAAACTAAGGGTCCGTCGCTACGCTCCGGCCAACAAGATGAAGCACAGCCCGCTGATCGAAAAATCGGTCAATGAATCAGATCAATGAATCAGATCTCAGTTATGCATAATAAAGGCTATTTGTATTACATGAACACACATGACAAATTTTAATAAATGGATAAGATTGAATTTGCTTATTTAAAAATGGCGGATCAAAGACCCATTATTCTTTGGTCCCATCCGAGATTTACAGCACCACTTGCATATACGCCAAATAACGCTAATATTGTGCATTCAATATTATTAATAAAATTTAATAAAATTTAATACATTCTCGAAAAAAACCTGGTATCGTGATAATTTAAAATGTAGATTTAAAGAATTGATGAGGACCTTGTGGATACAATGTAACAGATCTCCACCAAGATATTTTTCAATTTTATATAAGTGGGATTTGATTATTCGATGAATTCTTTGATAGCATTCTAATCTTTTCTTTTGGCAGCAGTAAATGAAAGAATGTATATTACTTTCAGCGTTGACAAACTAATGTAGGGCATCATATTTACACTAAGATTTTTAAACGTTTTGGCAAATGTTATAAATGCAAATTCGACTTGTTCTGAAAAGTAAAAGAATTAATTGTGGTAACTACTGGCAGAATAGGATGAATCCTGAGTGCAAGGGAGGATATTATGCCATAGTCAGCATTACCAGCACCTCGAAATACAAAAGAAAGATAGAATGATGTGTTAAGTTAATAGGAGATATGAAAGTTTCATTTGCTGTAACCATTTCAGCACTAACAGTAATATTGTTGGATGATGTTCCATACTTTCTTGTAACGGCACTAAATCCTAACCAATTAAATCAATAAATTGTTAAATAAACTAAACAACTAAATTGATTATAAAAAATTATTCTATAAATACCATTGGTAGCATGGCTACCAATATCAATATGAGGACAATATCCTGTTGGAATTAAGAATCCAGTTTGATATAATTTATAGTAAATGGTACCTAATCTATTTCTAGATCTAATAATAACTGTATTTGTTTTGTTACAGGGTGAATCGTAGATTTATTAACTTATACGTGAAAATATACGGATTTAGGTGATTAAGCAACTCGCCAGAGGCGTGATGTTGGTGATTTGGGATTAGTTTATTTATTAACGATTTATTACAAGGAATTATTAAGGGAATTTTATTAAATATAATTTATTTATTGGAATCCCATAGGATATTCTTTTACAACAGCGAAATCGTAGGGTTTTTATAACTTTCATTTCCTTAAGGAAACTATGAGGCTTAAGATAAATTATTTAAAAAGATTGTAAGAAGATGAACTCTAAAGTAGGGGCTTATAACAATAATTACATCATAGAAAGGCTTTGCTTCTCTCATTAAAATATTTAACATTGTAGCCTCTTGTAATTATATCTGATATTCTCCTTTCTTTCTACGTGTTCTTGTTATTCGGATGTTTGAGTATCGTGTTTGTTTGTTTATCCTATTCGGCCAACAAGCCTTACCCGATAGACAAACATTTAGCCTCAAATAGGGTGGCGTATACTTCTTTAATCATGAGTTTACTGTGCCTGATTTGTAGATCGCCTTTTGCCCATGACATTCGCCCACACTTATTTTATGTGTACCACATATAACATCTTAAATATTTGTTTACTAATTTCTTATCTAGAATAGTATCTTTTTAGTAATTTCCTATTTATTGGTGTTTTTATTATATTTCTTTCAACAGTACGTAGTTTATATACACCTTTTTGTAGTACCCTATGAACAACGAATAGTCCTTTCCACTTTGGATGTAGCTTATGACTTTTTGAATATTGTTGGGAGGCCTTGTATACTAATACTTGATCTCCTCTTTTTAATTCTTCCAGGTATGGTAACTGAAGATCATGTTTTCTTTTAGTACTCTCTTGTACTTTTTCAACCCTTTTGACAGCATCATTTAGGACTTGAGGTAATATTTCGATTAAATCGAAAAGTCTTTGTAAGAAAGTTCCTTCTAATAATTCTTCATTTTCATCAGGATGTATTGGAAATCTTACTTCTCTTCCATATACCAAAAAGAAGGGAGATATTTTGGTAGTATTTTGTTTAGCTGTTCGATATGCAAAGAGTATTGAAGGTATTAAGGAGTCCCATTCTCTTACATTGATTACCAGTTTGGATATGAATTCACAAAGTGTTTTATTAAAACGCTCTACTAATTTATTGGTTTGGGGATGATAAGGTATTGAATAATGATGATTAATGGCAAATTTCTTAAGAAATTTATTCATTAAATTATTACGGAAATGTGTTCCCCTATCTGATAGTAGATATTGTGAACAGCCATGATGACATACAATATCTTCATATATAAAATTAGCTACTTCTTGAGCATTAGCATTTTTGATTGCTTTTGCCTCAGGCCACTTAGTCATATAGTCTGTAGCAACTACAATATAACGGTTACCACGTGGAGTCTTTGGTAATGGTCCAACAATGTCAATCCCAATTTTGAAAAATGGTGCCTCTACTGGGATTGGATGTAAGGGAGGTTTAGCCAGATTTTTTCTTCTTCTTTGGCAAGCATCACAGGTACAAACAAACCTTCGGATATCGGTATACATTTGTGGCCAATAATATCTGTTACGAATTTTGTTGAACATGATATCTATTCCAAAGTGTTTTTCTAATAGATGAGTATGGATTAAAAATAGAATTGGTTCAACCTCATATCTTTGAATAACTCTTAATAGATGGTTAATTTTATGTTTGTCCTTCTTGTAGATTAGACCATTTTTTACTTCAAAAAATTGACTTTGGGCTTGTATACTTCGTCGTTCTTGTGGTGTTAATGTGCATGGTAATATATGTTCTGTGAAGTATGTTTTTAGTAGTTGATATCTAAGTGGTTCCATCTTCTTATTAGTGCCAGGACACCGACTACCTGAACAGGATTATTTTTAATATCAGATTTTCTTTAAAAAAAAAAAAATCTACTAACAAAACTATTTCTAAAGAATTAGATTTGTTCTGTGCTTAATAGTTATATAGAGTTTTTAAAAATATTGTTATATTACTAAAATAATTTAGTATAGATTATATTATCCTTATAAATATAAAGCGTTTTCTAATAAGGTATTAAAATGTTAAGAAATATGCTGGTATAATACTATTATCCCTCCTTTGAAAATTTTTGCTCCAAAAATTTAAAATAATTAATATTCTAATATCTAAAGAAGGAAGAAAAATAAAAATTAAAACAAAATAATATTAATAATATAAGAAGATACTAAAACAAAAATTGTAATCTAGGCCATGTATCCTCAGTGCACTGGGCAGTACATACAACCTTGGCTTGTATTGAACACACGGCTATCTCAACAGCCCTTCACATCAATACACCTGATTATGCTGATCAACCAGGTACAGAGCATGTATCCTCGGTGCACCGGGCAGTGCATATGCTCTAGGTAGGTATCGAACACACGGCTATCTCAACAGCCCTTCATATCAATACCACCTGACCACAACTGCTGATTAACAATAATTTTAAAAATTGTACTCCTTTTGTTGATCAAATTTCTGCATAACATTATCCAATTAAATTGCGAATTTGTCCACGTTGGTAGATCTTTGATAATTATATTATAAGCGTATGTCATACTGCATACAATTTTGCTTTCACCCAAAGGTAAAAAAAATGGGATGTCGATATCTCCGTAATCACTTAAAGTGTAGTTTTTATTGTTCTGGTAGAAATAATAATAATAATAATAATAATAATAATAATGAAAATAATAATAATAATGATAATGAAAATAATGCAAATAATGAAAATAGTAATAATAATGATAATGATGTTATTGTTATTTCTTCGGATGAAGAAGAAGTACACGGTTATCCATACGAGATCTATTCATTTGGTTTTTCTTAAGAAGAAATGTAAATAAAATTATTATTATTATAATATATATATATATATATTTATATATATATATATATACATATCGGCCGATTTGGTTTGACCCCAAAATTAGCCAATCATGATTGAGAATTATTTGCCATTAAAATTTATTACAAGGAGAGTTTTTACAAAAAACGGGTTTTTAAATTTACTTTGAAGTCATAATTAAGTGTAGAATATTGCAATATCTACATGTTTTATTATTAGCTAAAAGTAAGTTAAAAAGGCTGTTTTCCTGTAAAATTACTTCCGGATTCGCCCTTACCCATTATACAACCGATCATTCAAATGACAAACCGATCGTTCACTACCCGAAAATACCCGAGCACTTCAACAACTAGTGATAGTGCTTTTTTTTACGGCTTAGCGTAGTTGTTTTTTTAGTATTTATTGCTTGTCTATTTCATATAAAGGCTAAAAAGCTTTTTTTATTGAATGTTTCGTTTGTTATTCTTCACGTCATTTAATGGCAAAAGTCCGTGTAACTATTTATCAAAAAAAGACCCCTAAAAATCAAATCGGCAGATATGTATATATATATATATATATATTTTTTTTTTAATTAAATAAAAAAATTAATATTATTGTAGATTTAGAAATAAATTTAGGAGCTTAGATAAAAAAGTCTGACTTCTTGATCTTAATTATAAAGAAGCTACTGATACAGGAAAAGAAAGACAAGCAGTTTATTTTAAGAATGAGAGAGATAAAATAATTTGCCAGATATATCATTTAAGAAAGCATTGTGAGGAGATGGGATATAGACTTTTCTTTGATGAATAAACTGTATTTTCTTTATATATATATCTATTTTTTAATAAAATTTAAGCTTCTAAATTCTTTTGGTTAAAATTTTTTTTTTTTTTTGAATAAATCATATTATAATAAAACTTATAAAACTTTGAACTAGTTTTCTTTTGAATTACACTAATTAGGTTCAGATTTTGCACAGTACTTATTTGGTAGCTAACCCTGCCGGTACTAGGCTTGATACGCGACTAACAGGTTGAACAAACCCCCAATTTTCGCATAGTACTTATTGTAGCTTTAGCCCTACCGATACCAGGCTAGATTAATGACTTACAGGCAAAGTACCTTCTTTTACCAATTTTTGCACCATAAGGTGACTTACAGGCAGAGTACCTTAACTATTTAGTGTAATTCAGAGATTTTAATTGAAGTTTCATATTGTGTTATTTGTTTTAATTATTATTTATTTATTTTTATTTCCTCTATTTATACATTCTTGATAAAGCATCTATATTAGAATGCTTTCTACCAGCTCTATGTATAATGGAATAGTTATAAGGTTGCAATCTTAAAATCTATCGTGCACTTTTTCCTTTTGGTTCAGTTGTATGTAACCATTTAAAAGCAGCATGGTTCGTAATTAAAGTAAAATGTTTTGCATCTAAATAATAATGAAAGTGTTCAACAGCCCATACTACAGCTAAACATTCTACTTCTGGTGCTAAATAATTACGTTCTGTTTTTGAGAGTTCTTTACTTGTATATGCAACTACATATTCTTTGTAGTCTTTTTCCTTTTGGGCTAATATAGCACCCAATCCTACACCAGAAGCATCAGTATGTAGATAAAACATTTCTTTAAAATCTGGATATCTTAAAATAGGTGCCTTCATAAGATGTCTTTTTAATGTTTCAAATGCATTTTGTTGATTTTTAGTCCATTTATAAGGAATATCTTTTTCTAATAATTTATGTAGAGGTCGAGCTATTGTTGCAAATCCTTTAATAAACTGTCGGTAGTATGATGATAATCCAATAAATCCTCTTAGTTGTCAAAGATTTTGAGGTACTGGAAAATTCTTTACTTTTTCAACTTTAGATTCGTCAGGTTTTACTCCTTCCTTATTTATTACATGTCCTAGATAATTTATTTCAGATCTAAAGAAAAAACACTTTTCAGGATTTAATTTCAATCCGGTACTCTTTAACTTTTCAAAAATAATTTTTAAATATTCTAGATGTTCATCAAATGAACTAGAATATATATTAATATCATCCAGATATACAATAGCAAAGGTTCTATTACTCTCTCCAAGTATCTTATCTATAAGTCTTTGAAACGTTCATGAAGCATTACAAAGTCCAAATGGCATTACTTTAAAGGTGTAAGTACCATATTTTGTAATAAAGGTAGTTTTTTCTATATCTGCTTTGTCTACTGCAACTTGCCAATATCCACTCATCAAATCAAGGGTAGAAAACCATTTGGCATTTCCAATGTATCTAGGAGATCAGTAATATGTGGAAGTGGATAAGTATCTTTTTTAGTCACTGAATTAAGTTTTCGGTAGTCTATACAGAAGTGTAATTTTCCATTTTTCTTTGGTACAATTACTACTGGAGATGCCCAAGGACTGTTTATTTCTATAATAAATCCCTGTTTTTTTAGTCTATCTATTTCTTTTCTTATAAAGTTATTTTCTTTATAAGCTGCTCTATAATACCCTTGTTGAATTGGAATAGCATCACCTGTATTGATACTATGGGTTATAGCTAGAGTTCTTACTCGGGTTGGGTGACCCGTACGGGTCACCCGACCTGACGGGTCACGGGTCGAAAATTGCTTTGACTCGGGTTAAACGGATCAGAATTCAAAATAGACAAAAACCTACTAAAATGCAATTTTCTTATAAATATCGTAATTTTGTGTAATAATCGTGTCAATCTACTATAAAATATAATTTATTTCTTTTATTTATTGCATCAAATAGAACATGGATATCAATATCATCCCAGAAATGCTATTACATTTTATTTCTACGATGAGTATTTTTTTTTCTTTAAAAAATAGTATGTGCGCACACAATGTTCAATGTTCAAGTGCACACAATATTCAATAAATTACATACGCGATTCTAATACTTATTTTAAATCTTCAGGTGGTTTCTTATATCTGTCTATCATTCAGTAAGTTTCCTCTCATTCTTAATGCAAACACATGGTTCAAATTTAATGATATATTTAAATGTATTCATTATATTTTTTTATGTGATATGTTTCTTGAATTTTTAAATGTATTGGCAGTTCGATTTTTAATGATTTATCCAGACCCTTAAGTACTTCATAATTTTCTTTCACCACTATCTGCCCAATTCAATTACTGTTTGCTACGTTGCTAAATTCAATTATTTTAAAACAAAAATAAAAATTTTTATTACCTAGTTAAATATATGTGAAGCAGGTCAAAGCTTTAGAGCCGATTTAAGAAAAAGAATCGATTCAACAAATTGAGGATTGAGTCTTGTTCGTTTTTCGGTAATAGTGAGACCCGCAGATGAAAAAAGGCATTCGGATGGTACTGAGGTGGCTGGGATGAAGAGATACTTGCGAGCAAGTTTTGCAAGTATGGGATAATCAGATTTTCTTGATGCCCACCATTGAAGTATGTTTGTTTCACTTGTAACCCTTGGTAGTAATAAATATGAATTAAATTCACGGTTAGCGATATTAATATCATCTTGACTTGAATGTTCTTGAAAACTGTCCTCTGGGTTAGGAAAAATATCTTCACTATTCATTATCTCACTAGATGCTGTATCAGATAAATTATCTAACTCATAAAAATTAGTAGCTAATTGAAGGTATTCTATACGTGCTTCTGAAATAGTTCGATTCTTCTTATTTTCTGTAAATATTTGCATGTTCTTAGTACGCGGATCAAAAAAAGCAGCAAATCGAATTGGCCTTGTCGGTTCTAAAAATCGTTTCTGAATTGATTCACGAAAAAGACCTCCAAATTTCTGAACATCAACATTATTTATTATTGTATAATCGAGTTTTATTTTAATAAAATTAATTGCGAACCATGCTTGAGAAAGTGTTGGATACTGTGAACCAGATAATTTTTTTGAAACAACCTCATATGGATACAATAATTTAACTAACTCGGCTACTTTTTCCCATTCATCTAATGATAACTCTTTGTCTTCATAACTTCTTAGCGAGCTATTATCATTAACTTCAACCAAAATCGACTTATACTTATACATTGCTGGTTTAAGGACCGTTAACCGTTTTAATAAATAAAACGTCGAATTCCACCTTGTTGAAACATCACGAACTACAAAAAGAATGTTATTCCAGTCTTCTATCTCCATTTGTGCTTCTAAAAGGAATTGCTTCTGCTTTGGACTTCCGCTAAAATGTGATACAACATCTTTACATCTTTTTATTAAATTAGTAATTTCTGAACACTCTTTTAACGCATCATTAATCGCAAGTTGTAACGTATGACCGAAGCAATGAACTTTAAAAATGCTATATTTTTTTTCTAATTTTTCTAAACACGATTTAATATTTGACCCGTTATCAACTGTACCACTAACAGTTATATATTTAAGTTGGAGACTATCTAAAATTTCAACAATTTTATTTAAAAGACATTCTGCGGTATGGGGATATGGGAGATATGAGATATTACCAATCATTTCTTTTATTTGAAAACTATCATTTATTCAATGAAGAGTAAGTCCGATGTATGGATCACCATTATCTGATGTCCACATATCAGTTGTAAATGAAATATAACTAATTTCAGCGCTATCAAGAGCACATTCACTAAGGGTTCGTAATACCTTATCCTCGGAATTTATAAGAATTTCTTTCAAATGATCGTTACTAAGTATATTGGCTTGGATATCAAGCCCTTCAATTATTCTTTTAAACGTCTGTGATTGAATAATTGAAAATGGTTGAAGTTCCTCAATGATAAAAGCAGCTACATTATTATCAAGATTTTTTTGTTTGGGGTTATTAAATGCATATTTTTTCATTTTGCTAAATGTTTGCATTATTGTTGACTGCGAGGATTCTGGCATTACAACAAATTCACACTTATTATTATCCTTTACTACAATCTTTACTCGACCATTTTCTACAAAATCTCGTGAAATATGATGCTTATTTCTCAAATGCCGCCATAAATTCGAAGTAGATCCATCCTTTAAACATTTTGCCTGTTTAATACAAGATTTATGGCGACAAACCCAAAATTCTGAATTGTTAATTAACATTGTCTCATAAAATTGTTTAACGGGACTACCACCCGCCCTTTCATTTCTTTTTCGTGTTTTAGCCAAAACTTGATGGCCAGTTTGTAATAATACGGACTGAAGTAAATCTTTATTATTTTCATTACTATCTGAATTATTAGATTCCGACCCATCTAAATCATAATCATCAGGCTCAAACACATTATCAGGCTCGAATGCATC
>QKWP01000059.1:27941-157287 GCA_003550325.1 Gigaspora rosea | reverse complement strand
GATATATATCGATCACTATCACTATCGATAGAAATCGGCAGGGGTATTTAGTATCGATATATATCTGACTGGTTAGTAATCGATATATATCTATATATAAAATTTGCTGATGAAGAAGCTGCGCCAAAATTGTTTACAAAAACTTTCATTAAAGATATCTCTGTGAGTTCTTGACCAAATTCAAAAAAAATTTTTTTATTTTAATTCTAAGAATCCATAGAATTTAAATAAAAATTTTTATTGGATTTGGTCAAGAACTCGCAGAGATATTTTAGATGAAAGTTTTTTTTTCATTTCCAAAAACGTATATTACAAAAAAGCTGCGCCAAAATTGTTTACAGAAACTTTCATCAAAGATATCTCTATGTGTTCTTGACCAAATTCGATGAAATTTTTTTTATTTTAACTTTACGAATCCATAGAATTTAAATAAAAAAATTTTCATCGAATTTGGTCAAGAACTCATAAAGAAATCTTTGATGAAAGTTTTTTTCATTTCCAAAACATATATTACAAAGAAGCTGTGCCAAAATTGTTTACAAGAACTTTCATTGAAGATATCTCTGTGAGTTCTTGACCAAATTCAATGAAATTTTTTATTTTAATAATAAGAATCCATAGAATTTAAATAAAAAAATTTTTATTGAATTTGGTCAAGAACTCGCAGAGATATCTTTGATATAAGTTTTTTTCATTTCCAAAAATGTATTAACAAAGAAGCTGCGCCAAAATTATTTACAGAAACTTCATCAAAGATATCTTCATGAGTTCTTGACCAAATTTGATGAAAATTTTTTGATTTTAATTTTACAAATCTATAGAATTCAAATAAAAAAATTTCATCAAATTTGGTCAAAAACTTAAGTAGATAATTTTAATAAAATTTTTTTAAAATTTAAAATATTTAAGTGACAAAATCGAATTTATATTAATACAGTATAATTATATAATTTGGTATGTATTTATTTTGATTGGTCGATTTATTTGTGAATATATACGGTAACGGACAGTAAAAGACATCAACTTGTTATTATTAAATCTTAAATTGTTATAACTTTTTTAAAAAAAATTAAATCAAAAAACCCTTTGACAAATTAATAGATTTTTAGATAAACTACATTTCTGTCAGAGGAATTTTTTTTATTTTTAATTTTAAGGAAGTTATAAGGCATTAAAGTTTATATGAGTTTCAAAAATTGGCGTTTAATATAAAAAAAAGAAAACATATATAGGTTTTTAGCCAATCAAAATCAATTGTACAAAAATTAGCCAATCAGAATTGATTGTATAAGCACCCAAAATTGGCGCCTATATATATTAGATTGGATGTCTTTTACTGTCCCGTACTATATAATATTAATAGATTTTAATATAAGATCTGCAATTTGCATCTGGGACAAAAATGGCAGCCCAGATTAAAATTGTTATTTGGGCTAGCCCAATTGACAATTGGGCAGGATTGTCATCTGGGCTACAACATATATATAAAATCGTGTTCTGGACATTTTTATGTGGTTTTTAAGACTGATTTAAACACTAGTTTTCAAGTATTTTTGCTCTTTTCTTTTTTTTTCTTCTTGTACACATGTTTTGTTTTAATGTTAGACTGATCTGGAATGATCAAAATTTACGTTCTCCGATTGGTTAATTCTCATGCGCCATATCATGTTACTGCAAAAGTGTCTAGACCAGTGTTGGAAATTTCAGACTCAAACATTGTTCTTATGAAAACAGTATAATAACTACATGTGTTCTCAACAATTGGTATTCTCACTAAAAAAAAAAAAAAAAAAAAAAAAAAAAAAAAACACAATATAATGTTATAAATACGAAGTCCCTCAAATAAGTAGTTATTATGCAAATTGAAATCATATCTATGAAAAAATCTATAAAAATTAAATATAAATTTTTATCAGTTTGGTTTGCTATAAATTATATTATATACTTATAAGAACATTATTATTATTTTACTGTTCTCAAAAAGTTTTTTAATAGTGAACAGTAAAAAATTTATACTGTTCTCAAATTTATAATAGTGTTCTTATGAGAACTCTGAGAACACTAATTTCCAACACTGGTCTAGACCCCTGGTGCGGTTTTATATGTCCGGAGCTCATCATATGATGTTCATCATATTATACAAACGCGTTAATATGCATATGTTGGTAACATTAAAGCACAAATATAGACACGCGTGCGGACAGACAAAAAATTTCTAAATTCCATTTCTGATAAGATTTACATCATATATATGCAAGTATATCAAAAAAGTAAAATTTGTCAAGATTTTTACAATTGAAGCACATCAGGAAGGTAATTTTTGTATCACTTTGCATAGAAACTAAGGGTCCGTCGCTACGCTCCGGCCAACAAGATGAAGCACAGCCCGCTGATCGAAAAATCGGTCAATGAATCAGATCAATGAATCAGATCTCAGTTATGCATAATAAAGGCTATTTGTATTATATAAACACACATGACAAATTTTAATAAATGGATAAGATTGAATTTGTTTATTTAAAAATGGCGGATCAAAGACCCATTATTCTTTGGTCCCATCCGAGATTTACAGCACCACCTGCATATACGCCAAATAACGCTAATATTGTGCATTCAAGCACTAACAATAATATTGTCGGATGATGTTCCATACTTTCTTGTAACGGCACTAAATCCTAACCAATTAAATCAATAAATTGTTAAATAAACTAAACAACTAAATTGATTATAAAAAATTATTCTATAAATACCATTGGTAGCATGGCTACCAATATCAATATGAGGACAATATCCTGTTGGAATTAAGAATCCAGTTTGATATAATTTATAGTAAATGGTACCTAATCTATTTCTAGATCTAATAATAACTGTATTTGTTTCAACATTTCCGCAATTTCCATTTTCCTCAAAAGAATTCCCATCAGATCTGGCAACAACCAAAATGTTTAAAGTACAGGGAGTTAAATAAAAACCCCAAATTTTATTTTCATTATGATCTGACATTTACCGCGTTTTCCATAAAAAATATGCATAGATTGTATAGATAAATTTTTGAACACCGGGTATATTTCTAAAATTAAACATTTCATTTAATGCTAACTACATGGCAAAAATTGGTTTATCTTTACTATATAGACATATAGAAAACTATTTTGGTCGGATTTGGTTATATGGTTGTCACGATATCACTAGTGCTATTTAGATGCTACGTACTAAATCTTGTGGCTCTGATACTTACGTATCGAGAGTTTTTTTTTTGACATTGCGCCATGTGCGTTTAAAAATAACAGCCCCTATATATAATTGATAATATATTTTGTTGTACTGCATTTGAATCTTGAATCTAATTGAATTAGCATATATAATTAATACTATATAATATTTGTTATGCCAAATCTTTTGTATTTGTATAAAAATGATTCGAAAATAACATACATTGCATTCAGAAATAACGAACAAGTGCTCAAAAATAATGAGCAGATCCCGACTTTTTTATGTAGTAGCAACTATTATCAATTTTAAAAATAGTACCGCTAAGGCCACTCCAAGCAGATTTTTGTTTAGTTTAGTTTTAACATAAAATATTTTATGGGGGTAAAAAAAAACACTGCAATTCTATTGGCTGTAAAATTTTAAAAATTTAAAAAACTAATGCTGCAATTTGATTGGTTAATAACATGTATTATATTATATATAAATTTAAAATATTAGAGGGGTTAAACTAAAAATCAGTTTGGTATAGCCTAATAAACTTCGCACGATCATGGAAATTAAAAAAAACTTACACATTATCCAGGTGCCTGTATTTGTTAAAATACTAGGATCCATGAATTTTTTTTTTATTTATTAAATTTTATTACGCCATTAAATAATTGAAAATTCGTAAAAATAAAATTCTTATATTTACATAAAGTATTGAAGTAAAGCGGAAGCTATTTTTGCTCCTGAATCAATAACTATGTTTATTCGAATAATATTCGAATAATTGGGATCGACATAAAGCTATTCGAATATTCGCCGAATGACTAAATTTACTGAATAATTCGAATAACTATTATTATTCGAATATTAATATTTATTCGAATAATAATATTTATTCGAATAAATAATAATATTCGAATAAATAAATTTATTCGAATAATTATAATTATTCGAATAAATATTTATTCAAGTAAATATGTTTATTTTGTCTAAGTATACGTATAAATATCTTATAATTTATATATATAACTAGCATTACCCGGTGTGAAACTTGTCTACATCATAAATTTAATGTATTTTAAATAAGAACATGATTTTAATATTTCGTTTGTTTATTACAATTATTTAATAGGTCGATATAAATCAATTACACTTTAAACTTATACTGGCTTTCAGTTTTTTGTAAGTATATAATAATTATTATTATATTATATATTAATACATACTTGTACAGTAAGCACTTATTTTATTTTTCTATTACATACTTTACACAGTACGGAATACAATAAGTAAAGCGCAAGTTGAACGCTGTGTGATAAAAAGATTATTCTATACTATTATTGTTCCGAGTCATTTCTGAATTTACTTCAATTCTGAATTGAGGGCATAGAATAATTACTTATTAATTATTGCATTTATATTTGCAATGATCTTTTTTATTGATATTTATAAAGATAATTCTTTTATTGCTTCATTAGGAATAACTTGGGGATGTAAGTTTGTTATGTCGAAAATTTTACGAAATAATCTGTGCTAACACCAGGCTGAGCATGACTGTCATGAAAAGACCTGGAAAAGATAAATTTTTTTTTTTTTTATTAAGAAAAAAAACATTTAGTAATTATCTTCTTATTAGATTCAGGTTAGACAAGACACCCGACCAGATTCCTGCTGATGCCGAAAAACTAATGCGGATGTGTTCTACGCGGGAATGCAAAAATTATTAATTACATTGTTAAAAGTTAGCATTTAATATTTAGTGGTTCATTTTTATTCGCGTTTATTTATTTATTTAATTTTTTTTACTTTATTTAAAACACTAGTTAAACCACTAGAAAAACTCGTTCATAATTGTGAAACGCAAAATTTCTGAATTTGCGTTTTTTACCCCTATTTTGCCCTTATTTGATGGCCGTTTATGGTAAAAAAATGGCTAAAAAAGGTTACTTATCGTATCACGAAATTGATCGCGTTTTATATAGACTCCTGCTCTTGCTCTGGTAGAAGCTCTGGTAAGAGCTCTGGTAGGAGCTCTGGTAGAGCTTAGCTAGAGCTCAAGAACGAATCAAAGTAGTTGACGAGACTCAGTGAATTTATGTAGTTTGTAATGATTTGTTACCAAAAATTATTGGATTAACGTGGGTTCTGGGACGAAGTTTGCTTATTTTTTGATATTTTTGATTCTTTACTTTCGGATTTTTTACCGTCTAGATGAATTGATAATCGCTAGAATTAAAGCTGCGATATTTTGAGTTTCGTTAAACCAATCATTTAGTGCTAAACTTGATCTATTGATGGGATTGATTTTCCACGCTCTGAAAAAGGTTACATCATATAAATTTACTAATTTAGGATTAGTATTGTTTAAAAAAATACAATAAACCTTCTTACATAATTAGTCTATCATAATAGACTTCTAAAATTACACTTCAATTCTTATTACCCCGGTACTTTCATACCCCAGAAATTATATCCACGTGCAGCCAGTTATGCCCCGACAGTAAATATTTTATTTCTATCCAAATTCAAGCTGGTTCTCTTCGATTCAATAATTTATTCTTTACATACATAAAAAAAGAGAACCTTTAGGATCTTTAGCACAATTAACTGTTAACGTATCAAGACACATAGGTGTGTATATATGTAAGTTCATCTTTTTAATCAATTACAGACTTATAATCCCATATTACTGCGTTAAGCAACAAGTCAGTTTTTGTCTATTATGAGAGTTTTGAAAAACGACTTTGGCTAATTTAATGAATCCAGAAATTAAACAGCTTATTAAAACACAAGCTATTTCTACTGCTCAACTGAATTTTGATTGCCCCAAAACGTATGTATATGTTCATTTTGGGGCAGAAATCTGGGGGGGTTACGTTAAACAACTAATTAACTTTCAACGGCCCAATTTACAGAATGATGCATGATAAAAACATATACGTACGATACATAGACTCAGTGCGCATTAATAAAAATATATTTCAAAAGCTTTTTTCCCTTTACCTTAAGTATGAAAAAAAATCAGTTTATTACTTTAAAAAGAACAATTGTTTCTCCGAAAAAATCATCACCTCTGCGCAGATTTCACCGTTCATGTAATTATTATTCATGTCGCATATTCATAATTCCTAATTTATCGTATCTTACGTAACAGCTAGCACTAGGCTCACAGGATTAGCGCGACGCCTTACCTTGTTATTATTATTATACGAAAGGGTGAAACCCGCGCTGAGGTGATCACGTTATTGATGCAGATTTAGCTTAATTAGGGTTAGGGTACTATTTTAGGATAGTTAGATGGAGATCTGTATCAATAACGTAACTATTTCGTCGCGGATTTCACCCTGTCGTATTATTATTTTCACTTTTTTTTATTAATTAATTGATAAATGGATAGCAGTTCTAAAATGACAAATGACATTTCACAATTCACGAATAACACATGTCAAAATAAATTCAGTGATGCGGAACATTATATAACACATGTCAATTGAGAATCAACATAAATTCAGAAATGATGTGGAACATTATGATAATAAGGGGTTTCAAGAATTAAAATTCGTAAATCTTATTTTGATAAAACAGGAAGACGTATTTATTATCAAATAAGAGACGTACAAATCTTATTTATTTTTTTTAATTAAAATTCAAATACAAATACACTTATTTATATGATCTTCATTATTACAAATTATTTTATTGTTAATCGATACTGCTTCTAATATCGTTTTATTATTATTAAATAGTTCGTTGATCTGCATAATAAAAAAATTTTTACTTATTCGTCAAATGGGAGTCTCTAAACACCCCATTTCATTTTCCGATTTCAAAATTTTGATACACAAATAAGATTTTTTAAACTCTTATTTATTTCCGAAATACTCCTAGATCTCTTTGTCTGGCCACTATTAATGACACCTGTCGAATACGTAAGTTAGAATAGAATGTACAAAGTACAAACTTCATGCATAAATCATTTTTTTATTTTAACAATAAATATAGAATTACTTTATTTGATTGATGCATTATAAATATCTTATCCAGATAGTGATCCGGATAATGGAATTATGAACAGATATAGATAACAGATAATGACTTTTTTTAACAGATAATTATCTTTAGATCTAGATCCGAATACTAAATAATTTCTATCATTTTTCTCAACATAAACAAAATGATTGGTAAAAATATAAGAAGCTCTCGTAACCGACGATAATTTTATAATAGTATAATAATAATATAATAAATAAAAAAAAAAAGGAATAGGGTATTACATCAATCATTCAAAGATCAAATGTCATAATTTTGCAAATTTAATGAATTGGCATAGACTGATCAAAGTTTCCCACACTCTGGTCACATTTTCTGAAGATGATCAATTAAAAACCGTTTAAACGGACGAACAATTAGGTGGTACGTAGAGATTTGGCTAAGCATATGAATTTATCAAATTAGGATAGGGATAATTAACTTACGTTAGATCGTTTTGATTTTATTATTCTGATCAGCTTAGTAATCAAAAATATATAGAGAACAAAAGACATTTTGTTCGACTAGCGAAAAAATTTTTGAGCGGTGAGCAGCGCATCTCTTCTCATCTCGCTAGTCTATTCGCGCGCTGAGAATAGCGCTCTGCGCTACAATGAGTACTTTTTACAATCGTTTTTTGCTCGTGTAACGAGTCTTATCCAAAATAACTCGTAAATTTCCAAAAATTCGATTTACACATATCGTGATTAAAAAGGAAATTACCCTTGCACAAATTGCAAACGATTTATTCTAAGCGCTAAACGTTAACAGGTTCAATAACTTGCCAAAATTCGTTAGCCAAATTAAATTAATATGTGTATACTGATATATATTATTGATGACCTACTTGGGTAAATACTGGGTAAATGGTGACAAAATAAAAATCAAGAAAAGTTAAATAAAATCCCAAAGCTAATTCTAAGCGCTAAACCCAAAATTCGTTAGCCAAATTAATGGTGACAAAATAAAAATCAAGGAAAATTAAATAAAATCCCAAAGCTAAATAATTTGATATTTTTTATTATTTTTTATTTTTTAAAAAAAATGGATATTTCTCAAACAAATAAACCTATAATGAATTGTACATCTACAATTGAAGAAATTGTACGTAATAGTAATGAAATATCTATACATTCAACGACCAATGATGATCGAAAATCAACACAGCAGTCATTACAGTCATTAGTTGACAAGAAAAAATTGTTAAGAAAAATTGACTCTAGATTACTCTTGACATTGGCTGTTATGTATTGTTTGGCTTGTCTGGATAGAACTAGTATTGGTACGACCTTCCGTTCCTAAATTTGAGATGTTCATGTATTTAAAGATCGTTTCGGATTTTCAAACATGAAATCCTCTTTTTTTGATATAGGAAATGCAAGATTGGCAGGATTAGAAAATAATCTAGGTAATTTACTTTAATAAAATATTATTTATATTTTGTTTACAATACTTTTCATTTATAGGATTATATGGAAACCAATTTCAAACCTCACTTGCTGTATTCTATATTGGTTATGTTCTATTTCAAATACCTTCAAACATGGTAAAAATTAGATTATTTTAGAATCTAATCACAGGTTATAACGATTATATTGCGTTTAATGAGAATCAAATTTCATTATTATTATCGATAATTGAAATAGGTAATAAAGAAGTTTACACCATCAAAATGGATACCAGCTCTTATGGTCGCATGGTCTGTTGTTATATGTTGCATGGCCGCAGTAAAAAATTTTGGTGGATTGGTTGCAACAAGACTTTTACTAGGTGTCGCTGAAGCAGGTACGTACGTAAAAAATGATGACAATACTCAACTTCTTATCATTCACATGCTAAGTATGTTACTGTATGTGTTGAATAGGATTTGTGCCTGGTGCATTTTTTATATTGAGTATGTGGTATAAGCGATCCCAATGTGCTATAAGATTTAGTCTATTTCATTCTGGATCTTTTTTATCTGGTGCTTTTGGGTAAAAAGTTTTATCAATTATTATTGGCTTTAATAATTCTCTCTCTTCGTGTTAATGAATTAACTGTTTTGGTGATTATAATAGTGGACTTCTGGCTTATTTTATTACGAAATATATGGACGGAAAAGGGGGTTTGGAAGGATGGAGATGGCTATTCTTGTTAGAAGGATTAACTACTTTCATTTTCTCATTAGTTTCCTTGTAATGTATATTTAACTTTCCTTTTTCATCTACTTTTTACATCTAAAATATATTATCAATTATTCTTTTTTTTTCTTAGTTTCATTCTTCCAAACTTTCCAGAAACTGCCACATTCCTAACTGTACAAGAAAGGGATTACTGGGTAACCTGTCTTCGCAAAGATGACTGTTCATTAAATGACTCTCAACATTACAAAATTGATCATCACAGTCTGTACTTGGTCGTAAAAGATTCGAAGATTTATATCGTAATGCTTATTGGTATATTCGTTACAACTGCTTTTCATTCCATTGCATTATATCTACCAACTGTGATTCATTCTATGGGCTTTGATCCATTGAAAAGTCAATTGTTGACAGTGCCACCATACTTAACTGGTTGGTGTATTTCATTAGTCATAACATTGCATTCTGATAAAACTGAAGAAAGAAGCTTTCATCTTATTTTTGGAGGATGTTTAGCAATAATTGGTTTTTTTGGACTGGCAATGTTTGAGAACATAAATTTACTATATGCATCCACTTTTTTTTGCACTACTGGTAAATATGAATTAATTAAATTTTTTTTTTTTTTTTGAATATTGGGCTAAGCGTTGAGAAAAGGAACGAATCTGGCAAAAAAAATAATAATTATAAAAATTAATTTCTCAACAATTATCAAATTTAATTAGATGATCGGAGAAAATTAATTTTTTATAATTATAATTTTTTGTCAAATTCGTCTCTTTCTCAGCACCTAGTCATTTAATAGACATATATTTATATTTTTATTAGGCGTATCGACATTTCTACCAATTTTAATAGCTTGGATTTCCAGTATATTTTCTACACCTCACGATAAACGTGCAATCGCTCTAGCAATGGTTACTTCATTTTCAAATATATCCGGTAAGAATCATTTTATGATTTTGCTTATATATATATTTATTGTGTTACTCATTTATAAAATTTTTTTTTCTAGGTGTTTTGGCGTCAATGCTATACCCAACAAATGATGGACCCAGATATTGTAAGTAATTTTTCAATATAATCATTTAACAATAATTTTTCAATTATTAATTTTATTCTCATAAATTTTACCATCTATGTATTTCTGCAAATAAACCAACGTGCATAATCCAAAGTCAAAGGACATATTACCAATGCATTTTTATTAGTTTTGGTGGTAATTCTTGCAGTAATTGTGAGGTTTATGCTTATTAATGAAAACAAAAAAATGGATCAGAAAATTATGATCGGAAATAGTGATACAAAGAGACAAGATAATGAAGTGTCAAATTTTAGATATATTTTGTAATTAGCTTTTCCAAAATGATTGGATATCTGGTAAGAGATAATAAAATCAGAATAAATGAAATATAGAACCTTTTTTTAACTCTCTAAAATTCACATAATCTTTATTAAGGGGTGTCTTTAAAAGCGGGGCAGATTATTTTAACAGCCAAATTTGATTGCTAACTACTGATGGTTTAAGGAATATTATAATTTTCATAAATTTGTAACTTGTCTATACCAGTATAATCATCTGGGTATGGATCACAGAATATCAATATCGGTATGGTATAAGTCGTAGGGATGTTAAATGGCCATTCCGATCCTAGGACTAAAAAAGACAGTCTTGGACTCGGTCCCTAAATTATACAATTGAAAATACAATTCATTTTATAGGACTTAGATCCTTGGGATGTTCGATATATATGTAAATCAAATTTATGCATTAGTCGTTGGTCCCGTGATGACATGTGAAACTGTGAAAGTAGAAATTCGAATACCACAAGATGAAGCACAGCCCGCTGATCGAAAAACGGGAGTGCAAGATCAATGAATCAGATCAATGAATCAGATCTCAGTTATGCATAATAAAGGCTATTTGTATTACATGAACACACATGACAAATTTTTAAAAATGCGCGGATCAAAGACCCATTATTCTTTGGTCCCATCCGAGATCTCTTTCTACGGTTTTTGAACGACCATTTCTTCAACGTCCTCAAGAATTCCATGTTATCCATGAACCAATAAATCAAATTAATCGTGCTTATGTGACAAAAAACTTTGAATTTTTGAATCAAATTCCGTTACCTAAACCTACTGATCCGATCACTTTTGTACATCATTTCTCGCCTACTCTTAATGAAATTCTTGCCCCTCATTACTATAATGATGATAAAACACATACCTTAAGAGTTTTTGTGAAGGAACATGCATCCAATTTTTTAGATGCATTAGAAGGAAATTTAGAAGGAAATCCATTAGGATCCAAGGAAATTCTTTCAAAATTTAAACATACATTCATAATTAGAAATCCAGAAAAATCCGTAAGTCTTTTTACAAAGCTGCAAATTCTACATATGGTGCAAGAAGCCTATACTAGACAATAAAATAGTATACCTTTAAAATGCATCAACTTTTTGTAGAGACAATATTTTAAAAGATATTTGGCAAATTTGTAGAGCTTATCATAATGAACAAAGTTACTGGTTAGATTTTTAAAATGTTGCTTTTATAAAAAGTTATAACACTTTAAAGTTAGTTAAAATTGAAACACATAGTAATTATATATAAAACAATAGTAATCTTTAAAACGCATCAACTTTTTATAGAGAAGGTTTTTCAAAAAAATATTTGGCAAACTTATAGAACTAATAATGCTCTACAAAGTTACTGGTCAGTTTTTTAAAAAACCTCTTGCACAAAAATTATAGTGATTTAAAAATTGAAACATGTTGAGTATAGGCTTCTTGTACCATATAAGGCTTGGGATAAAGCTTGTGTACCTAATTCTGAAAGATTTGATATTTTTTATTCTGAAACAGTTTGGCTCAAAAAATCAAGGATTCTTTATGATTTAATTAAAAACATAACTGGAGAGAAGATTGTTTTAGTAGATGCTGATGATTTAATTCAAGAATCAGAAAAAATTTTGAAAAAATATTGTGAGATGGTCAACATAGAGTTTAAAAAAGAAATGCTTGAATGGAAAGAAGAAAGGTTGAAAATATGGGATATAAAATTGGCAGACCCAGATATAGATTATTTGTGGCATAAGTATGTTTATTATTTCCAATTAATTTTTTTTTTATATATTAACCATGTACATATATTATAAATAAAAAACAGGAATGTAATGCAAAGCACAGGATTTGACAAATCAATCAATAATGATAAAGAAATTGAATATCCTCAACATGTTTATGACTTAATTGCTAAAAGCAAACCTCATTATGAATACTTGTTTCAGCATAGAATTAAAATTTAGTACAATCTTATATAATAGGTAATTATTTTTATAAAGAAAAATTCAAAAATTTTAAATGTAAGTTTAGCATTGTTTAGATATTAACTCTGCATCAAGATAGTTTTTCATCTTTAATTAAAAGTTTATACTAAATAAAATATTATATAGTTATAGTCACTCTTGATATAGTTACAACCTTGTTATAATCATACTATTTTTTAATTCTAGCTATTATAAAAAATATAAAATTTAATTTTTATATAGTTACAACCTTTTATAATCAAATTTTTGTTTTCTAACCTAGTGATTATATTGAGGTTTGACCGTAATTGTTATTGTTTCTTAAAAAATTATAAAGTGATTTTTTGTAATAAATTATTGTGTATATACTTAGTATAATCTTTGTTAGCTAGTAAGTAAATTACAATTGTGTATTGTATTGCAAATACTAACTTGGAGAAGAAATTCATAAATGTTAGTATAATAACTAATAAATGTTGATACTAAAGTTAATACTGCTTGGTCAATTATTGTATGATTTTTTGTATTAGGAATTTCTTTGTTATTGCTATATATTCATTCAACTAATTATTTATTTACTAAATTCTTTTTAATTTAAATAAAATAATCTTTTTTAACTTTAATTAAAATACAGTATGTATTTTTACAGAGTTTATAGATGTAAACAGACATGAATTACTATATTACAAAAAATTTATGAAATTTTTCAGATTTTCTAATATTTCAAAGCTAGTTCTAATTGGATTTTTAATTTTTACTAATTAGAATTTCCTAATTATTCAATTTTCTATATAGTGTTATAGGACAGACTTTTTTATTGCTAGAATATTCTAAGAAATGTCTTATATATAATTTATAGTTTTTATGTTTTTATAGTTTTTATAGTTTTTGTAGTTTTTATAGTTTTTATAATTTTTATAATTTTTATAGTTCTTATAGTTTTTATAGTTTTTATAGTTTTTATAGTTTTTTGTAGTTTTTATAGTTTTTATAGTTTATTGGAATACTCTTTATTGACATTGTAAAAAATATATAAACTCTAGTTTTCTGCTTTTCTACATAGTAAACTCATATTCTTCTTTTCTCTTCTCTCTAATATTTGGAAATACTGTAGTTTTAGAGAGCTGTTATAAATCAGGTAATTTTTATCTCTTAAGGAGCTACCTCACCTAACATTTTATTAGCCAATTAAATTGTACAAAAATTTATATATTAATTAATAAAAAAGTTTAATATTATATAACTTTTGATCTACTAAACCCTACTAACCTTAATGTTAATGTAAATTTATAATAGACTAGCTTTAAGCATCTTTTAATTGGTCTAGTATAAAACTATCTATTTTAAAAAACTATAATTCTTAACCCTAACTTTAATATATTTTACTAGTAATTTGGGCTACAATTAGTTAACCAACTCAAACTGAATAATTTTGAGTAACTAGTTGAGTAAATACTTAATTGGTTAATCTGAACAACCAGTTGAATAAATGCTTAATAGGATAACAAAATATAAAAATAAGCAAAGGTTCTAAAAGTTCTAAAATAAAAATAAATAAATATAGTAAATAAGCAAAATCAAGACAAGAATTTGAGTAAATGTTTAAGAATTTCTAAAAGTAAGACATAAAGTAATTTTAATCAGTTGCAATTAGTTAATGTTAAATATTTTGCTTTGGTTACCATTATGACAATAAGCATTACAAAATGTGATAGCAAACTATATATATTAAAATTATTTTATTATGACTTATTGTAAAAAATTTGTTACAAAAAATTACAAACTACTATGATGATATACAATATATAGTTAAAGTTAAGATAATTTATATTAAAATTATAGTCGTAAATTCTATTATGAAAATTTTGCTATAAACTTACACATTTTGTATTGGAATTGTTGGAATTACAGTTGCGAATTCTATAATATTATGTTTTATGATAATTGTAGTACATATCATATAATTAAGATTGAATTACTGAATTAGTTTTTGAATTGAAATTACTATCATGTTTGCTATAAAAAATTTTGTTGCAAAACTTACTAACTATAATGATAACAGATAGCATATATTAGAAAAATAATTATTGTAAAAAATTTTATTATACAACTTATGAACTATAGTAATACATGCAATATGTGTTGAGTTAGTTTGTATTGGAATTAAACAGCCAGGATTTCTATTAGGATTTACTACAGTGCAAGACACTTAAAGACTACATTTTCGTGATTTGTCTCATTTTCAAAAATTTCATATTGAAATTTGATATTTTTTTGATTTCTTGTATTCTGATTGGTCAAAAATTAATTAATAAAAAATATTTTAATAATATTTTAAAAATAATTTTAAAATTAGCCAATAATAAGAAGCCAAAACATGTGATTTGTCCCATTTTTGGTTAAATTTTTATTTATTATATAAAAATACTATTTTTTTAAAGCTATATATTTTGAAAAGTTATTATAACTTTTTAAAAAATAAGGCCGTTAAGTTGTAATAAATTGATTTAGCTATAAAATAGTAGCTTCCTTTTTAAAATATCTTTTTTAGATCATAAGTTATTAGCTTTTAAAGTTTGTGTAGTCTTTAAGTGTCGCGCACTGTAGGACCCCTGAATATATGCAAAAAACCTTTGTCGTACACTCAAACTAAATTTTTTAAACCGTTTGTCCATTTGTGTACAAAAATAAGCTTTTTAATAACAAATTTGCTTGACCTTTGATGTACACTTAATTAATATTATTAAAAAAAGATTGGTGTACACTTACTAATTGTGTTGAATTGGTATATCGTACAGTATATAAGAGAGGTTATACTAATTTCTCCACCAATTTTTGTTATTGGCCAATCAGAATGCAAGATCAGGTATAATATAATAATTAAAACAACAATTGCTTTTTTTGAAAAGCCATACTTATCACAAAACTTCGCCTAAGAAATTATCTTTTGTATACTAATAAAAAAAATTCCTTGAAAAATTTTAGTACTATATAATATTATCTACTAAAATTTGATTCTAATTTTAACAAAGATGATATATTTTATTTAGAAGATAATATATAAATTAGCATGAATAATTCTAGGTAGTTAGACAATGTGAAGAAATTAGTAAATTCTATAAGAAAATATTATTCTGAAAAGTTCTGAATAAAAAATAAATAAATGTAAATTACAAGCAAGGTCAGGATAAAACTTTGAGAAAATATTCAAAAAATTCCAAAAAGCAAACTTAAATTTTTAAATCTTTATTGTACATTAGCTTAATAATAAATTTTGCTTTATTGTACACTTTATTAAAGTATAAAAAACTTATATTAAACTTATGTCGTACATTAAACATATAGCTTTAAGCCAATGTACACTTCCATAATAAAATTTTTTTGTACACCTATATAAGTTTTGAAGATGAAGGTTTATATATATAACATATCAGTATTCAGGGGCCCTGATTTACTGTAAAATTTATATACAATTACAACGTCTTAATAACCAAGAATTTTTAAATATCATAAAAAATAATTTCATTATATATTACCAAGCTACTTTATTTTGCAAAAATCACGAAATATTTTATTAATTCAAAAGAGATATTTTTATACAATAAAAATCTAAAAAGTATCAAATTTTTGATCTATTCATATATGTGATTTAAAAGAAAAATTAATAATTTTAGACACAGTATTATTAAAGTGTTTTCAAACAAATTTAATACTTTAGTTTTTAGAGAATTCCATTACTTACAAATTTACTTGAATACTTTAAAGTAAATTAATTTTATCTATATTATCATTATTTGAGTGTAAACTACCAGATCTACTTGCGATAACTTCATTTTTTTTTTACAAATTTGTCTTATTTTGATATATAATTCTACTACTTTTATAGTATCTGACAATGAATTTGGTATTAAAAAAGTACAATGTTTCGAATTGTACAAATTTATTTTTTTTTTATCTGCATCATTAAATACAATATATTTTCAAAGACAGAATATGTTTTTTCAATGGTAGTATAATATTTGTTTAATAACTTTTAATTGTCTTTTAAATCAAGTTTCAATATAAAGTTATCTTCTTTAATTTTAATATTTTTGCTTTTCAAGTAAAAAGCTTTATCAATTAAATACTCTATTTGCATTTCCAATTCATCAAAATTGGTATTGACTTGCTCTTCCAATTCCTTTAAATTGGAAGTTTCTGTACTATATTCATTTTTAGTTATTTTGTTCTGATGCAGTTTGCGGGTTAAGAAATCTTTATGTTGTTTGATTAATTTTTTAATGTGTTTTTTATTTTAATGAAGCTTTTCTTTTCAGATTGAAGCATTATTTGAAATGTTTTTAGAGTATTTTCATAATAGCCCTTACAAGATCTTTTTTTTATTAGTTCCAAATCATTTGTTACTTCTTTAAATATGATTTATATATTATATTATTTGCATCTTGTCTTTAAATGGTATATTATTATATTACTTTGCAATAACATAACAAGTCATATACTTGCCAACTAGAAGTTGAGTCACTTTAATGTAGCTCTAAATATTTAATGTGTTTACAAGTTTTTTTTCTATTTAATGCAATAATAAGACTTTATATTCTTTTTTTTTGCATTCTATAATGACCAATAGTAGCAAACAATCTATATAGTATAGTATTTTAGGCAACTATATATTTATTGAATAATTTGGAATAATTATTTTTATTCTCACTAAAAATTGAATTATAATTTTTATTACTATAATTAAAGCTAAAAGTATCATAATATATTTTATATATAGGGTGTGGTGACTTAGGGAAGTTGGTAAATTGTTACCTCCAAGTGGCAGGTCTAGAGTTCAAATCTCACTGGTGACGCTTTAGAAAAATAGACCTGTGTTATGGTAACTGTTTCCTGTCAATGATTGGGTATATCACCTGTAGTCCTTGGTTACCATCTCGAATAGGAGCTTTCGGGCGAAGTTGTGTCTGGTGACACAGACAAATCCAAGAAACCGAAAAAATAGAAACCCATTTGGAAAGTCCTGAGTAAGGAGGTAGTAATGATCCTCGACGGTGCTACCAGAACTGGAATATTGGAAACCGGAGCTGGAGAACTGGACGATATGACCTTCGGAGAGGGTCCACCAACCTGGCAGCCGGAGTTGTACCGGAGGAAAAGGACCTATGTTCTGGAATTAGGTACCAGGGGAAGAAAAACCATAGTAGCACTTAATGCTGGGTAGATCAACCCTTCCGGGCCAACTGGATTGGAAGTTTGGAGTATCCGGTGATGGACCGGTAGGAAAGTAATGGTGGGTACCGGGTCGGTGTGAACCTTACAAGGGCAGAAGTAGGTAATAGTAGCAGTTAGGTATCCCCTGACTGCAAGTTGCTTGCCTTGGTGAGTGCATAAGTTACCGAAGTGTAGGTAATACCTGTGTGGGACAGGGACTGCTCTACCAAGTGTACCGCGAGGATAAATTAGTCCTAAGGGAATGTAGTTAGCATCCAGGACTGTCTTCGACTGACTAATGTATCAGAGAGCTGTACCAGTGATCACAAGTAGGATTGATATGCGAAGCGTTGGACCAGAGGTTTTAAATAGGCAATACCCTAGTTGGGTTATAGGTATGGCAACTAGTGTAGAACCTTCGGGCAGACTACTTTAATTAGACAACCAAAAGTTGTACGTGTAGCTAGTTGTACTCTCATTCAATGTAACAATTGTAGGTGCGCCCAAAGAGGCGCTCTTGATCCACAGTCTTGATTAAATAAACTCTCACCCAGAGCGGGAACTTTGACATAAAAAAAAAAAATAAATATATTTTATATATTGTATTTTTGTATTAATTTATTAGATTTGAAATTATCATTTTATTTTATTATAATTTTAAATTAGCTTTATATGTATTAATATTAATGTTAACTTTTGTAACCAAATTTATAATCAATTGTACAGAATAATATAAGTAACAAAAAGTACTACATATATTTTTTTTTGTAATAATTTAATCTGGTTTTATCAGATTCGAATTATGTATAAAGTAGTGCTCAGATTTAATTTAAATAACTTAACTTAATAAAAAGTAGAATAAAGTACAGTCTTCCTCTTCTATAATTACTTCCTATATAATCACAACTCCTATACAATTACATTAATTTTTGAGACAACTTATAAAAAACTTATAAAAAAACTTTTATAGTATATAATCACAATCTTTTATAATCACCAATTTTCTTAATACAACCTGCGTGATTATAGAAGAGGAAGACTATACTACTAATATTAACTCTCAAATAATTTATACCAAATAAAGTTATTATTAATATTAACTTATTATCAAAACTATAAATCTTTATTACAACTAATTCTCAAACTATATAAAATAATATATTATATTTTTTACAATATAATTATAAACCCGTAAGTGCTAGAAAATGATTAGTTCATAATAATGATTACTTTTGTATATATAGAAATATTATAATTTAATTTGATTATTTCACAAGCTTATCAAAAAATAGAAAGTAATAAATGACATATATTATTATTTGTACTCTATTACAAAATAGTTTTTTAGAAGTTTTTATTTATTGTTATTTATTTTAAAGAAATCATATATGGTATTGAGAATAGATTTAGAATCTGGGTAAGTAAAAGATAATGAATAAATCAATGCATACAAAAAAACCCTAATAAAACAAATAAACAGAGGTGTATCAATTTGGCAAGGTAAAACTTTATTGGGCTTATATCTGAATTGGTTTTTATTTAATCAAAAGGAAAAGAAAAGTACATATTTTATTCTTAATACTTTCAAATATACTTTATAAAGAAACAAATTTTATCTCTATTTATAAACTAATTCTTTAATAACACAGCTTTAATTGCTTTGTAAACATATATATGTATGTATTGAAAAATTTTGATCAGATATATATAAATGAAGAATTAATATTTAAAAAATGCCTTCTTATAAACAATAATTTTGCTTGGCATATTATTTCTATTTACATTACTATGTAGATGCTACACCAATTTTAAAAAATCAATGTTTTTTCATATTCTATTGACCCAGGTCATAACCCGGGTCAAATATCTGATCTGCTCGAGTCATTATTTTTTGATCCAGATAATAGCTCTATTCAGTAGTTAACATTATTTTATAAAAAAGAGGAGCAAAAAAAATAAAATTATATAATGCATTCATCTGAGAATAAAAACTTCGTATATACAATTTTACAGCCAAAGTATGTATGCAGCTCAAAATTTTGGGTTTACTAATTTCCCAAGTTCCTATTAGTTAAATGCAAATTTTGTCTTTCTTAAAAATTAATATAAAAAAGTATTGATCCGAATAATTGGTTTGATATTGTTATTTCTATAAAATTAAATGTTTATTTAATTAATAATCCAAATAAGATCTGCAGAGTTACTATATTGGGACAATAGTAAATTTTGGGGATAAGTACAATATAAATTTTTATTATATGCTTCAATTTGAGCGGAGTCAAATGTAAAGTATTTTTTTATTAAGTTAATGATATATGTCGATTAATTGAAAGTTGTAGCGCTCGTTATGACGCATTTAATAGTAGTTAGATCATCCAAATCGGCCTATTGGATGGCAAATTATTATTAAAAAACAATTGCCTGACTATATAAAATCTCTATGTAACCAATATTTGTTTACATAGAGTTTATATAGTTGGTCAATCATTTTTTAATAATAACTTGCTATCTACTAGGCCCATTTGGATGATCTAACTACCATTATATGCGTCTCGATGAGCTACAACTGACATGTATCGTTAACTTAATAAAAAAATATTTTTCATTTGACTCTGCTCAGATTGAAGCATATAGTTAATATTATAGGAATTTTGCCCCAATTCTAATATAGAATTCTGCTGATCTTATCCAGATCATCAATTAAATATTTTTACTTATTAATACTAGTTTGCTAACTCTTCACAATTAAGATGGGAGCATAATTTGCGGAACTCTCTCCTGTACATCATCAAAAATCGGAAATAAACAAACAGTAGAGATAAAACACAAAACTCGTACTACAAGCCTAACTGTTACAGTGATATTTGGGCCTTGCCCACCTCACACAACATAAACTCTAACTATATTAAGGAAAAGGAATTACTCCGCAGCCTTCGCAATACCAACTTCCTTCAAAAACCTGTTGCCGACTATGTCGGCAACAACACCACTACATGAACCTGTCAACAACGACACAAGAGAAAACCGGATACCAATGGAAACCGATATAGAAGACGACCAATACTCCAACGAACAACCTAACAAAAAAAATTGTAACCGTCATACCACCCACTCGATAGAAACTTCCAATAACCTATACGCGACTTTACTCTCAGACCCATCACTCGAAAAAATTCACCCAGAAAGTGGCAATCCCAGTTTACCCCCATCAATCCCAGAAATGACGTCACATGACGATCACTCATCAAAACAACCCACTTTAGTCAAACCCCCAACCCAGAACCCGATCCCACCACCCCAATTTGTACTCCAACAAAATATTCCCACGCAGAATGATTCCGACACCTCAAAACAACCCATTCTAGTCAAGCCCCCGACCCAGGACCTGATCCCACCATCCCAAATTGTATCCCAACAAAATACTCCCACGCAGGTTGAATCCGGCACCTCCAATACTATGGAAATCGACTTAGATCAGGACCCCGACCTCGGAAAGGACACCTCATCAACCGGAACCATTACAGAATCTGAAGATATCCCAAAAACCTATAGTCAAGTACTCATAGGACCGGGCACCTCTACCACCACCCGACGCATCCAACACCCTGACCTCATTAGAACTATCAAAACTTGGACCGAATCGATCCGGCTTACTTTATCTGACATGAAGACAGATCTCTTCGATCAAAACCTTTGGACCAAAGACAAGATCATCGAGGCCTTTGCAACGCCCCCACTCCTTGAACAACTTATTAAACATAAACTGCAAACCAAACCAACCTTAGAAACTATCCCTCCTGCCATAGAAGCTAAACTATTCCACAAAGACCGGGCCTTTTTCCGGACCTTTACCAGGCGACACGACACCCGTCCCCCACATCAACGGCAATTCATCACCCTGCTGAATGATGCTACAGAAAAATTTAGAAAACAAAACGAAGCTTATGTCATTAACAAAATCAACCGAGACCAAATCTTTGACCTACTCAGAAAGAAACTTGCAATTGACTTCTGGACAAACGAGGAATTCACCAGACACACCTGACGGGATGGACAAACAACTTAAAGATGCTCTACCTTTCTCACTTCCACTTGAAGACCGTAGACAAATTCGAGCTGTTGCTATTACCCTACACCAAGCCTTCACCTTCGACCTCCTCCCCGAAACATACATCGCTGATAACAGGACTTCCCTACCAGCACACCCAGCCGACCTGAATGAAGCAACCAAAAGCATCTTTCCAATTACTATACAAGAAGAACTAAAAAAGTTAGTACAACACAAACGGAGTCTTCAGGAGTACTACATTTTTAGTCGTATACCCTCTACATACTTCGCCCTACTGCCGAAAAAACCTCCCTTACCACTAACCCCCCAAGACCTCACCCCTCAATTACAAAGGCTATTTCCTTTCTACCCTACAAGTGGTGACCACTTCCGAGAAAATGTTAGATGCCTAAGGGCGGTATACGCTTTCTACACCCTACCTAATGACTATTTAATTAGCAAAAAAAGACTACCGGCGAATCCGGAACAACTCGGCCTAAAGGAATTCTCCTATCCTATCAATAATATGGAAACACTACTAAACTTCTTCCAAATACTTCCCAAATTCTATGCGAGACCAGACCCTCTTCCAAAAGCTTACGTCTCTTTTAATTACTCAGAAAAACCAGATCTCCCACTTGACCCAACCCAGGTGACAAAAGTAAACTTGACGCTACCTATTAAAACGCCGAAAGAGCTGACAATTGCTTCCCGAGCCTTGAGACAACATTACTTCTTCCATTCGATCCCCAGTGAATGGATCGAAATACCTCCCCCCAAGGTCTCCTCAGATAACCTTCCCAAACTACCATTCAACAACGACCAAATTAACAAACACATAAAAGAAAGGGTCACTTCCCCTTCCATAACCTTTCCTATTACTAAACAACCCGATGTCCCAAAGGCAATTGAATTTCTGAGAGAGTTCTTCACTTTCGACTTCCTCCCTGACATATTATTCAACTTCCCCACTTTAACTCCTCCAAGTTGGAACCTCTTTGGAAAGCACCCTCCACCGACAGAAGACATCGACATGACTCCATCAGAGTCAAACGAAAACAACTCTACCCTTATCAATAAGTGATCAACTAACACCACAACCTCAGAACACCCCTACCCATTTACAAACACCAACACCAAACCAAAACGACTTGCATAACTTCAAAGAAAAAATAAACATAGCCACCCATAACATTAGAGGAATTAATAATCTTACTAAATTCCATCTCTGGATAGACTTCTGCTTACAAGAAAAACTACATATTGTTAGCCTTACGGAAACCAAATTAAAAGACAACCCCAACGCTACTACCAACCCACACTACAAAATCTTTACCTCCAACTACCATCCTACTTCAACACAAAGTAGAGAAACCAGTTTGGGCACGGCAATACTCGTCCATAATACTATACAACCTTATATACATGACATAAATACCCTCCCGGGTACAGCTATATACATCGACTTCTTCTTCCCTGGCAATAAAACTCGGGTCATATCGATATACCTACCTTCCAATAACAATGAACTGTCCACTCGTACACAAAAACAAGTATCACTCTGGACCGTGGAAGCTAAAAAGAGAAACTGGCATATTCTCCTTCTGGGAGACTTCAACGCCAACCCTGATACCCACAAAAAGAATAAACTACTGCTCTTCTCTGATCTGTTTTCAAACAACCTTACTAGTCTATTAAACTTTCACAAAATTTTAGAACTGATCTGGCAAGGTCGGGGCCTTAACTCCCAAATCGACGATATCTGGACCTCATCCCGAATCCTTCTAGACTTCGACCCTCCACAATTGACTGACCCAGCAGGCATATCCGATAGCAACCATAAAATACTGACCATGATCTGGTACACAAACTTTACCCCAACAGTACCTCGAAACAAAAAGAAGAAGCGGAAAACCTTCTGCTATAAAAAGGCAACGACCGAAGACTGGGAAAATTTCCGTAACAAGACATCTATTCTACTAAGAAATGCCAATTTCATACCCAACATAACCAATCCTGATCAACTAAACAAAAACTGGAATTTGTGGTCAAATGCAATTCAACAAGCGGCAAATCGTCACATCCCCAAGACCATTATTACTACAAAAACCTTTCACACACTCTCTCTAAAGGCTACAAAACTACATAACGCATTAAAACACATAAACAAATGCATTCACTCCATTACAATCTTTGCCAAACCTAATCTCCCTCCAGATGCACTACACCCACTTTCGACCATTAACAAACACCTGACTAAGGCCTTACAACTGGCACAACTTCCTCCCTTCTCCCTAACTCCCCTAGCTTTATCTGCCTTACCTCTCAACTCCCAAGACACCTATTACGCAGCAACTCTCAAACACATCAAAGAAACTAAATCGACTATATGGAAAAGTAGAAATGCCGAAGTATACCTACAACAATCAGAAAAAATCAAATTCTACACCAACCGTCGTTATAATGACTTTAAAGATAATACTAGTAGAATGATAAACAGTATTCTAAAAAAAGGGAAAGATCATATTAGTTTTGACAAAATCGTCACTCCGGACTCTGTAATTACGGACCCATCAGAAATAAAAGACGCTACACGAACACATTTCAAGAACTGGACAAAACATAACCCGATGAACGAAGAATACTGGGAAGAATGGAAACCCCATTACGCACCGAAAAAAGAAATCCGCCCGATGATATATGAAAACCTATTACTACCGCTCACAATAGAGGAACTCAACGACGTCATCACAAAAGCGCCAGAACATAAAGCCACTGGACCAAATGGCATATCAAATGAATTACTCAAGCACCTTTCACCTTCCGCTTTAGAACAACTACTAAAAATCTTCAACGCATGTATACGGTTAGAGGAAGTCCCACAAGCTTGGCTAATGTCTAACATTTGGGCCATACCAAAGAAAGCACACTACAATTTCGATCTTAAAACCACTCGACCTATAACCCTAATCGATCACTCAAGAAAGATATTCACAAAACTCCTCACCAACAAACTTTCTGACACACTTTCGCGATACCAGGTTCTCTCGCCATTGAACTATGCAGCTCTACCCTTCCAGTGTACCATCCAACCAATCACTCAACTCTCTTCAATTATCGAAACTGCTACTACTCAAAAACAAGAACTTTGGCTCTTATTACAGGACATGTCAAAAGCCTTTGACTCGATCCATATTCCTACCCTTAGAAAAGCCATGGAAAGGATCAAACTACCCACACCCTTTATAAATCTATTAACCTTTACACTTTCTAACCGCTCCAACCAAGTACTAACTAGCCTCGGTCATACTAACCCCTACGCCGTAGAGGACGGAATAGACCAAGGGGAAACGATCTCTCCAATCCTCTGGATCATTTACTATGACCCACTCATAACCCGCATCTCTACCGAACATACCGGATTCAAACGAACCCTCACTACAACTACCCAATCTAAAGAAATATACACATCCATAATGGCCTACATGGATGACTCCATCTGGATCGCCCCAGACAAAACAGCTCTAGAAAATATTCTCATCACTGCTAACTCCTTTTACAAACTAACAAACATAACCGTCAACCCCTCGAAATCGATCCTAACGACGAATTCCAAATCAAACGATAAAACAATAATATTTGACAACCAACCTATCTCAGCAATCCCCAACTCAAAACCGTTCAAATATCTCGGCGCATGGTTTTCACTCAATCCCAACCCTTCTTCATCTCAAAATATCATCATGGCAGAATTCAAACAATGTATCGAAATGATGAAAAGAGCAATCATCACAGAAAAACAAGCTATCTACCTAATCAACAACGTACTGACCCCAAGACTCGAATATAGATTGTACAGTTCCTTTCTTACCCCTAACCAACTAACCATCCTGACCAACTGCAGCACCAACCTGGTCAAATCCAAAGCAAAGCTATCAAGAGGAGTACCCAACTCTTTCCTCTTCCACCCGAATATCTACGGCCTAAAAAACATTTCTACGCATCAACCAACCATACTAGCGAAGAACCTCTTAAAAAATATTAATCACCCCCAATTTGAGAATTCTTTCCTCAAAATCAGACTACAGGACCTACAGGACTCGACTAAAACACATTCACATATCTTTCACGAGACACCACTCTTCCCTAGAAACCAACTTTATACACACACCGCTCAATCAATCCTGGCAATTCATACCACCGATATTCAATTTATCCGCAACATTACAACCGACTGGCCAAAACCATTACCGAGGAATGGCACACCAATCAACGATATAATAATACACCACCCGAAATCCCACCATTTAAAAGAAAAGTTAAACCACCATGACATTAGATATATTGAACAATTTCTAAACTTCAACAACACAGAACTCCTTAACTGGCAGAATTTCCATCACAACATTGGGAAAATACTACCAGGAAGAACCCCTCAGTGGTTCACCGAAATCCAAGATCTCATCTCAAACAACTCTAACCCCACAACACAATACATAAACCCGTACCCCTTTACCTTAACAAAATGGGGACCGGGAAAAACCCCATGGGTAATTACTCCTGACCTAATGATTGGGAAAATTAGCCGTACCACAAATCAATTCGTCCACATTCGTCACTACACAAAAAGCAATAACAATAGGGCAACCCCTTGCCCAGGTTGCGAATTAAAGGACCCAACTCTCAAAACGAAAAACTGTTACTTCACGCGTAACCAAAACTTAGTATACACAATACGAGTATCTTCTTGTAAAATCATTCACACAGACCTCAACGATATAAAATCAGCACTTACCACCAAACCCACACAGAACCCGTCCCGAAATCCTAACGACACCCACAAACACATCAGCCACAACATAACGAAACGCACACGCCCACTTACTGCCTTTTCAGACTTTCCAATGGAAACATGGGAAAAATTAACTAAACTTAACAACAAATCCCAACGAGCAGAAATCTACATCTTACTACAACGCACGATAAGGATACCAATCAACCACTCGCAATATGCTCATTCCGAGATTCACTGACCACCTGGGGCTGCACAAACAAACACTGGCCTAGTACTAAAAACGCAGCACTTACCCTATTCGCCTTTATATCTACAAGTTTCTTCCCCGGAACCAACATCTCAGTTTCTTCCAACAACCGTAAATTCATAACCCTAATAGAACAGGCATATAACAACCCACCCTACCGGCTTCTATTCCTAGAAAAAAACCAATACGCTCTAACGCTAATTACCATCAGAGCAATTGTCTCGAATTTAAAACTAGAATTCCAATTTGATCAAGATTTATCCCATCCCCAGAAAATAGACAACTTCTTAAAATTGGACATTACTCCCCAATATTATCTTCACAATAAATACATTCCTACCCTCTACAACATACCGTGCATCTACAACCTTAAAATAATTCTCAAAGACACCACGAGTCTTACTAATCACGCACAATGGATAAACCAAAACAGAATTAGATACTGGGTTCACAACTACCCAGACATTCAAATTCGAGCTACCCTATCATACCTATCCTTCGAAGAAAAACCACTATCACTATCTACTAATCCAACTTTCTCCCAACTAAAGAATTTTAAAGTTAAATTGCTAGCTAACGAACTCCCTACATTCGAAACACTTCACTATCGAAACCCAACAAAACATCAAGACTTCAGATGCCCACGATGCCGCTCTGCCCCAGAAACAATCGCACATCTAATTTCTTGCCTCTCTAACTCTTCCACTCTAACCTCACTCCTTAAAGATATTATCAAAACCTTGGCCACCGAACTCGAACTAAATCTATACCAACCAACAGACTTCATTGCCGCCTTCAAAAACCTCCATGTGAATAGAAACCTACCTCTTGGATTCATCACAACTGCTACCCTGGCACCATTCATAAGACGTCAAGACAGACTCAAATACGCACCTGCCTTACACCACCTAATAACAAAAATGATCTACCACAAAATTTGGCTGCCCTTTAGGCAATACCGACATGATGTAACAATTCTCCCAATACCCCCTCCTCTAGATAGACAACTTCACTTCCATAATGAGACTAGCATACCCCACATACCCATTAACAATTACATAGACAAATACATCACCCGTGGGCGATCCTTCCTATATTCTTTCGAAGACTGAGGTCTAGCGATCTTAGCACAGCTTAGGTCGAGAGTAAATCAGCTCTTACCCCTATTTCCCTAAAATTCTCTTTTGATATATACGATGTATAATCCTATAAATTGAATTAATAAAGAATTAGAGGATAGACCTCGTTGTATAAATAAAAAAAAAAAAAAACTCTTCACAATTAAATAAAAAATAAAATTATTTTTTAATTGGTTTTAATTTTAGAAAAATTGCATTTGTCATCCCATAACTGTCACGGCAATAAGGCCATAATAATATTAAAGTAAAGTAAAGTTAGAATCAGAGTTAGAATCAAGATTATTAATAGTTAAGGTTAGGATTAACTTTTTTTTATTGCATAAAAATTGATTTACTTAGTATTATTTTTACTTTTCTATATAACAACTATCTATAATTATATATAAAATTTTTCAAATATTTTTACTAAATTACTTTTTTTATATTAATTATAATTTGTGCTTATATAGAGGTACTTTTATAAAGTCATACCTTTTTATAATCACTATAATAAAGTGTGCCTAACTATATAATTATAGGGGAGGATGACTGTAATAAAATAATAAAGTTGTTTTATAAAACTAATTTTTTTACTTATTTTACAACTTTTGTTAGTAATATAGTTAATTATTTAATAAAATTTTATATAAATAGCATTGTTAGCTTTTTTATTTTCCTCGTCAAAAAAAGAATAATTTGATAAAATAAATTATAATAATATACAAATCTAACCATTTTGCCAAATCTAAAAATAGAACTATTATCTAAATTGACTTTAATTTGCTAAAATTTAAATTTGGTCCTTTAACCAAATTTGGTCCAATTTGCTAAAAAAAATATGATCTATATTAGAGATGTCTAATAATTATAAGGTAGGACCCTGAAATATACATAACTAGGTCAGGTATTAGTTTGCTTATTTTTGGTATTTTTTATACAGATCTTTTCTATTATAGTTATTTTTGCTTATTTTTGAAGTTTTTTCTGCAAATTTATCTTTTTTTAATAATTTATAATTAACCTGATCTATCTAAGTATATTTTAGGATTCTTATAAGATAGATTAAAAAATTATTTACTTAGAATTAATTTATTGCAACAATAAAGTTGTCTTTATATAGTTTAAGTTTATTAGTTGCAAATAAAGGTTGGAACCAGTTTTAAATATTCGAGTTTATCATATCAAAATTCAAGTTTATTATATCACTAGGAACTGGAAACCAGTGTGAGTCTGGAGCGTTAAAATTTAGAATTTATTAAAAATAAAAATATAAATAATTTGTAGTAATCTTCAAATTTATCAAATAAGTACAAAATATTTGTTTAAAAAATTGTAATAATTTTTAAAATTTAGATTTTTGAAGTTTTTTGCAAATTTTTTGCTAAAATTTGTACAAATATTTAAAAAGTATAATTTGTGATAATTTTTAAAATTATAACTATTTATCCACTAGTAAGAAACCAAAAAAAAATAATAATCAAAAAAATAATAACTAAATAAATAAAGTAAAAAAAGCATGTTTTTTTTATTTACTTTTTTTTATTTTTTATTTTTATTCATTTTTTTTAATAAGTAATTTTATTAGTTTTTTTAGTTTTTTTTTTAAATTTTAATTTTTTACATTAAGGTTTTTTATTTATTTTTTTAAAATTTGAAATAATAATAAAAAACAATAGTAGAAATAAAAAGTAAATTTCTAATTATTTTTATAATAAGAAACAATAGAATTTATATTTATTTTTATTATATTGTATATATATATATACATAGTATTTTTATTTTTTATTTTTTAATTTTATTAAGTTTTTAATTTTTTTTATTGTTTTTATTATTATTATTAATGTATTTATTTATTATTTATTTATTATTTTTTTTTAATTTTATTATTTTATTATTTTTTTTATTAATTAATGAATTTAATTTTTTTTATTTTTATTATTTTTTTTTATTTTTATTATTTTTTTTATTATTTTTTTTTAATTTTTTTAATTTTTTTAATTTATTTTTATAACGTATTAGTATATAGCTTTTACTTTCTTTTGAAACATGATAAATACAATTGTTTAAGTGGATGAAATTAAACTTCATACTCACGCTAAAAATTTACCAATCTTTTGAATATTTTCTAATCTGTTAAAAGGAATCCACTCGATTGCATCTTCATAGTTCGTGGCCTTAAGTTGAAATTCTTTAATACAATCATCGACATCCTTATTTCCACTCGTTTATCCTTGTGTAATTTTCTGAGGATCACATGTTTGACACCAAGCATAAGACGTGTTGTATCGGTTGAAATTTGTATATTCTTCTCTGATGTCTTTTAAATCAAATTCATCAAATACTTATTTGTTGTAATATTTTGAGTTAGTCCATATACGTTAAGTTCGCTATTCTTTAATATTACATAATCTTTAACCTATTAAATATATAAATTCGAATTAAAGATAAAACAATATACAATAGTAAATAGAATATTTTAAATGTTTCATCTTACTTCATTTAATATATCTAATAAACTTGGTGATATATTTAATGCTTTAGGCTCCATTTTATATGTAGATATTAGAGCTACAGGTGAAACTAAATCACGCTAGTGAAACTGGTGACTATCTAAAATCTGATTGGCTATTGCATTTAATAGCCAATCAGATTTTAGATAGTCACCAGTTTCACCAAGTTTCACCAAGTTTCACCAGTTTCACCAGCAACTCTAGTAGGTATATGTGGCCATGCATATCTATGTTCAGTTTCGCAGTTATAATTTACATATTGTATTTCGTCTAACCATGTTGCTAAACATCTATTGCTATCATTTGAATTCTATCCAATATATTAAAAGGAATCCACTTGATCAAATCATCATATTTTGTGGCGTTAAGTTGTAATGTTTTAATGCAATTATCGATATCTTTGTTTCCACTCGTCCATCCTTGTGCTGTTTTCTGAGGATCGCATGTTTGACACCAAGCTTGCAATGTGTTATATCGGTTGCAATTTGCACATTCTCCATTTTTTCGATATCTTTTAGAACCAAATTTATCAAATACTAATATATTCATTTGTGGTTGTGTTTTGAGTTAATCCAAAAACGCTTTTACTTTCTAATTACAAGTAATTTTTAAACTCATCAAATGCATAATATACATATAATAGAAATTAAGTATCTCTTGAAACATGATCACATACTTTTTCTTCATTAAGCAAGCCTATATTGTTTTTAGAAAGAATTTTGATGGATCGTTCTTCTGGTGAACCATGTTGTAATTCATATTCTATGCACTTGTTCATTAAAACTTGTAATAACTCCGAGGATTTTGTAGAATAAAAGTAAAAGACTAAAATAAAATAAAATGTGTTGTCTATAAATTAGAAAAAAAAAAGTAGAAATCATAAGAAAAAGCGTGGTTTTTCTGACCTGGGCTGTCCCTCTTAATTTCAGTCTCCTTTATTAGCATTGGAGAGAATTATTTTTTCTTATTTCCCAAAGCTGCTAAACGTTTATGATAAGTAGTATCCAAGGCAGTGTTTAAAATTAGATTTTAAAATTTTATACGGAATACATTTGATATTTTAATAAAAACTGCGGAATTAGTGTATCAACTTGCGCATTACATTTTTATTAAATTATATATCTGCGGAAATTTGTTTAATATGCGGAAATAAAATTTTATTTAATAAAATATATTTATACAATTTTACTACTATTTTTTTCTAGAACTGCGTTTCCATAAATTATATGCACTTTCAAAATCAAATTTATCTAAAGGAGGACCATTCATAACTATCATTAAATGAGAATTAAGTGTACTTGATTTCATTTGATTACGAAGCTTTGTCTTAATTAAATTTTGTTGAGAAAATACACACTCAACATTTCCATTTGAAACAGGAACTATTAATGCTAAATGAATAATTTGGGTTAAATTAGGGTATTGAGTAATAAATTGAGTAGTACGAAAAATAAACTCCCATCCTTCAACAAATTTAAAAGTTGTAAAATTGCACAAAATTAATTTAGCTAATCGCTATTTTTTAATAAGCTCATATTTATTGATAATAGCTAAAAATACTTGACCATTTTCAATTTTATCTTCTCCATAATATTCTGCAAGATACTTAATTTCTTATTCACCAAAAGTACTCATTTGTTGTATTGTTGTTGGAACTTGTTTAAAATCAAAAATACGCATAGCATTATATAGTGTTGTATTAGGAAATCGAGATTGCAAATTAATTATCATTGTTTTAGCAAATTCTTTGACAAAATTAGGAATTATATCAATTAAATTCTGTGTGCAATAATCATGTAAGTGTGTTCCCAATGTTGGATTAATATTTTCATCAGGATACCCAATAAATTCAATAGTAATAGAATTGATTGTTTTATTTAACTCTTGGTGAACATCTGAAAGAGCTACATAGTCTGATTGAAATACTTTACATAATGCTGATATAATTGATAAAATATCTGCAAGAAACTTTGTTGCTAAAATAAAATCAGCATCTAGTTCCTCTAGTAAATTTTGTGCACGTAACTTTGCTTTGGTTGTAGAATTATTTACTGCATCATCTTGAAGTGCATCAATTACAAAAAAATTATTTGATGTAAATTTGATACAGCATTTGATAAAGATAACCATCGAGTTGATACTACTTGTAAAATTGATAGTTCAGGAGCTTCATTATCTTGTGCTTGAATTAGTTGAAGATTTTGCCATCAGCTATGAGAATTAGCAAAATATGCATAAAGTTCTTTAATTGTAATTTCATAATCAAGAAAATATGGTACATCTTTTGCTGAATCTTTTCCTGCTAAAGCTAATCAATGAGCAATACAATGACAATTACTCATAAAAGGATTTAACCTTTTAAGCTTGGCAGAAACACCATTTCGAATTCCTTAAATATGCCAATAATAATATAAATATATTATAATAAATTAAAAATATAATTTACAAATAATTAAAAATAAATAATACTAACCTATCATCTTACTATCACCATCACTTCCAAAATGTAATAATTTTAAAGGTTCTAACATTTTTGCTAAAAAAAAATATTCAAATTATTCATAATACCCATTGCATCAACTTCTTCTAATTCAATTAATCCAAGATATCGAAGCACTGGAATGTTATTTGCTATATGTTTGCTTACAATTGCACAAGTTTTATCATGTGTAATTGTATTACTTTCATCAATTAACAAACTCCAAGCTGTTGATTTTTTAATTCTTCTAAAACTGACTCTTCAATTGCTGTTGCAATTGCATATAAAAATGTAATTCCAGAAACAGGATTGGTATATTCTGTATAATTTGAACTTTCTAAAAAATCAGAACTTAATTTGTCTTTCTTTGGTCCAAAAAATGGTGGTGCCAAAGTTTGAACTTCACTTTCATATATTAATTTGGTCTAATTCTTAAAATTTATATTTATCAAATTAACAAGATCTGGGTAAGCAAAAATTGGAAGATGCTTTTGAGCACATAAATATACACATCGCATCTTTGAAATAATTTCTAATTTATTATGATCAGCTTGAATAGAAAACCCAGTAAACAAATCTGTTTAATTAGCAGATTGGTTAAAAGTTTTCATTGCATTAATATGATCGCTTATTTTTATATGTTGTTTAAGATAATCTTTTCGAAAAGTACTACAACCTTTTACAAAAATATTATCAACAGTTGGATACTTTTCGCACCAAAGACAGAATAAAAAAGGCTTTCCATTAACAATTCATCGATCTATCCATGGAAATTGGTTTGGCCATTCTGGATTCCAATCTGTTCTTTCATGCTTCTTGTCTTCAGATTTTTTTTTTTTAAAGTTTCTTTAAATTGTGGTCCGGAAGAAGATTGGTCATTTTCATATGCGTTATCTTTACGTTTTTGGTTTAAAAGAAAAGCTTCTTCACCATGAATAACAAACTTATCCATAATATGTGTATAAAAAGCCCAATTTAATAAGCTATTAACTTGAGCAAATTTAATTTACAAATAAATTGTACGTTTTTTAAATGGTGCTCGTTGACAAAAAATTCAAACAATAAAAATTATTATAAATTTATAAAATACGAAATTATATTAGTCTGCCAAGGAAAAACCTGTTATTGGCCAATTAATTGTATTTGCGCTAAATAAAGGCTCAATGACAGGTTTTCTTTTGCTAGTATATATAAATTGCATAAATTACTTACTAAGATTAGTTTAATTTTTATCGATAAACTATGCATACCGCTTTTACTAATTAATTATTCAACATAATTTAATCAAGATTACTTCAATTGTTACCTTTATATCGCTATTATTACAATTGATTAAAAATAAGTATTTCATTTTTGCATAATAATAAATATATTACGCCTATAATTAATAATTAATTTATACATACATTAAAATTATCTATCTAGCTGATCTTTGAAATAAATTAATACTTTTTGTCTAGCATCGCAAGTTTTTGATATTTTTAATTATGCAGCACATTAAAAAAAATCTTGCCGATAATGTCTGTACAATTTAAAATTTTTGTTTTTTTTTTTAGTTTTGATTGTATGATTAAGCAGCGTGTGAAGTGTTTCTGTACAAATCTGTGCTTTTGATTGGATATTTATTTTTAAATACATCATATGATTACTTATTTCTGTATTTTTGAATGACTAATTTTTATAAACCGGTTTTTTATATAGGACATAATGGGCTTTTCCACCACCTACGTATATGTGGGTTGATTTTTTCCTAATTGGCTTCCCTGCTATATGTAGATTTTTCCCTAATTCATTTTTACCAGTACGAATATCGATTTATGTGTACCTAACTTAGTTCGTAATGAGCACTTATGTAAGTACCATTATTGCTGGTCTGCAACTGCAATGAGCATTTGATTAGGGCGGTCGATATTCTATGTAAATCAAAACTATGTATAGTATATTATAAAAATTTATGATTTTCTCTCACTTCTGCATTTGTATAATTTTTTAAGCTGTCATATATCTTCCATAATTGTATCGCTATAGTCATGTTAATTTTACCTTTCTAGTATTAGGCATTATTAGTGGCTTCTCGGTGGCCTAATTATATGACGTTATTAAAGAGCATAATCGTAGCAGCTAAGTAAACGTAGTGATCAATAAATTTTTTAATAAATGCCCGCAGATTTACCTAATATTTAACCTGCGGGACAAAAAAATTTCTTTAATATGCGGAAATTCTGCAGAACTTTTTTTTTGCATATTTGCGGAATCCGCATATTTCTTAAAAAAAATTGCAGATTAAATTTTTAGTTTGCGCTCCACAGATTCCGCAGGTCAATTTTAAACACTGACCCAAGGCCTCTGACTGTTTCTGCTAAAAAATTTAATAATATGAATAAAGAAGACGAAAAATATACAGTATATAACAAACCTCAGAGGATGAAGATGGATCTTTTAAACCGTGTGATTGAAACATAATCGTTATAGTGAACGAATTAAACTTCATAGTCAAACGATCAGTTCGTAATAAAAAAAAAAAGGATTTGCGCAGAAATAGTGATTATCATGATTAATAAGTTGATAATCCAATACGTATAAATTAGTTACAAGTTAATGAATTAAACTTCATACTCACGCTAATTTACTGAGTAATTAAATGATTATGGTTAATCACAAATTCTCTTGAAACGCAATCGTTAAAGTGGACGGAATTAAACTTCATACTTACACTAGTAATTTATTTAACGATTAAATGGCTATAGTTAAACATACGTTCTCTTGAAACATAATCGTTAAAGTGAACAAATTAAACTTCATAGTCAACCGATCAGTCCGTAATAAAAAAAAAAGGTTTCACGCAGAAATAGTGATTATCATGATTAATAAGTTGATAATCCAATATGTATAAATTAGTTACAAGTTAACGAATTAAACTTCATACTCATGCTAATTTACTGAGTGATTAATGACTATGGTTAATCACAAATTCTCTTGAAACGCAATCGTTAAAGTAGACAGAATTAAACTTCATATTTACATAGTAATTTTTATTTGATTAAATGGCTATGGTAAAACATACGTTCTCTTGAGATCAGTCCGTAATAAAAAAAAAAGTTATTGAAGTTGATAATCCAATGCATATAAATTAGTTACCTGGGTAATTGATTCGAATCAGCCCATGACTCAAACGCGTAAAATCTGTGTTGTTGTTGCACTAAATGTGCAAATATAGGCACGCGGCGTTACATACGGAAAATGCAACAATTACATTTTTGATATTTTTAATTATAATGCATCAATAACGTAATTTCAGTCATCAAAGGGCGTAAAAGTATGAGTCTGTCGCTACGCTCCAGACAAAAATTTGAGTTTATCATATCAATTATTAATAATTGACACGATAAATTCGAATTTTGGTGTGATAAATTTGATTTTTAATGTAATAAACTTGAATATTTAAAATTGGTTCCAACCTCTAGTTGCAAAATATATATAACAATAGCAATGAACCATTTTATTAGATCAAGCTATATTTTGTTTATTATTAGAATTTATAATAATATAAATAAGGCCATATAAAATTTATGAATTGGTTTTTATAACCCGGCCGGGTCATAAAAGCTAAATTGTAAAATTAAAATTTTATAGATAAATAAATAAAATTTTGCATACCGGGTCCCGGGTCATAAAAGCTAAAATTTAAATTTAAAATTTTATATGTTAAAATATAAATACATATACTAGTGCGATGGATGGTGCCTTGCCCACCCATCTTAATTAGTGTTTTTTTTTAATCATATTAGTAAATTGCTGTAAAAGATTCTATTTCAAAATTTACCACTATTGCAGTAAATAATAATTTGAATTGCTTACTTAGAAATGCCGATTAATATAATATCTTATAATTATTGAATAATTAATGTGGATAAATTAAATAAAAGATATTTAGCAAATTCTATAAATTTGAATATTTTTAAACTAATAAATAACATAAATAATGCAAAACTAAATAAGAAATATAATGTGGTAATAATCAAATACACTGACTAATAAAAGATCTTTATGCTTGCTCAAATAAATTAATATGAATAAAAGATATAATAAATGTAATATTTCGAATATCTTATTTAAATATCTTAGTTTATTTAAATAATACCAATTACTGAAAGATCTCTTTATACTCCTTCTATAAATTGACATATAAATTATCATGATGAATGGTGTTTATTCTAAATTGATGATTATTTAAATAGTACGCCAATACTATGAACGTATAATGCTTGCATCACGGATACCAGGAAGTAGTAATGCTTATATCACGGATACTAGAAAGTAGTAATGCTTGCATCACAGAGTATATAGTTTCCCGCCATCTAGAATGGCGAGTTCGCAAAACCTTGCATTTGATTGAGCGTTAGAAATTTATGTCAATACAGTAAGTAATACATATACTGCTACTATACTGAATTTGATATTTTTATTACTCTAAAATACGTAGTATATACGTACTTTATAATTATTATATAATAATAAGTGACACACAGGAAAAACCTGCAAGTAAAATATTATTCACTAATCACTATGCCGATCTTAATGATTTGGCACTGGGGGTAACAATTATGGGATATGACAAATAATCATTTATTATATAGTTTATGTAGCAAACGTTTATTTGTCATATCTTATGATTGATCATACCCAAGTGCCAAATCGTTGAGTAATAAACTTTTGTTGTCAGATTATGTGAATTTATAGAATTTAAAAGCTGTAACTAATATACTAGATAGTCTAATCAAATTTTTATTTTCTTTTAACTTTTTTACTTTGTTATACATTTTATACTTATGCGTAATCCAAATCGTCTCCTTGTTGAATTATATTAAAATAAATAGAAGTTGGGCATAAAAAAATAACATTATATGATGTAGCGATATTAGTACAATTATAATTGGTGATAAAATAGTAGAAACAATGAAATAATCGTTAATGCAAAATAATAAAAAAAAAATTTTGTGAAATTAAGCAATAATATAAATTAACTTCACAACAAAATAAAGTTTTAACCCTTTTGAAAATTAATTTATTATAATGCTTGTCACAGATGATGCTGAAATTTGGTGCTATTCTTATATGGAATTTTAAATTTTTTTGGAATATTTTTTCCGCTTTTTTTTTAGAGTTAGGTTAGGGTTTAGAGTTAGATTTGATATTTAAAAAGTATAGATGGATTTTAGCAGGGCTTATATTTTTAAATTGAGCCTCAAACTCCAGTATCAGCCATGACATTAAATATAAAATACAATAATGTAAATCAGGTTATTTCATAGTGTTCCTGGTTTTAGCACAATATGTCACGCAGCTACCCTAATTATTATAATAAAACTACTTAAACTTATAAAATTTTTTGCTGGGTCACCGGGTCTTGGTGTATGAGTTTTAAAATTCAAAATTTTATTAAACATAAAATTTTTTAATAAATAAAAATAAAATCCGGATGGGCGGATGAAAAAATTTTTTAAATGTTATGAAAACCAATTACTAAATTTTGTATAGTCTAATTAAAAAAAACGATTTTAAAATTATTAAAATAAAATATAAAAAAAAAAACTATAAAGAATAAGTACGTATGTGGGAATAAAAGTAAATTCCAGTTATTCCTTATTATGGAAATAACCAGAAATTTATTTTATTCTCACCATTGTTTTTCTATTGTTATTTTGAATTTTAAATAAAAGAAATCAGAATAAAGAAAATAATGATAAAAAAAAAGTGAATAATAAAAAAAAAACTGTGTTTTTTTACTTTATTTATTTATTTATTTATTTTCAGTTTGTTTTGTTTATTGATTTTCTTGTATTTTTACTGGCAGGTAAGTATTGAAATTATAATTTTGGAGATTATTTCAGATTATAATAGGTGGCGCCTATTATAATCTGCGAAGATTATACTTTTTAAACATTTGTACAAATTTTTTGCTAAAAATCTGCGAAGAAATGCAAAAATCTAAATTTTGAAAATCTTTGCACTTATTTGATAAATTTGAAGATCACTACAGATTATTAATGTTTTTATTTTCCCGATGAAGGCTTATATTTGCAATTAAATATACTCTGCAACTGCTGCTATTATCTACTTTTGCCTTTGTAAGATTTGCTCTGACTCTAGTACCTATCACCATCTTTCTATTGGACCTTTTCTGTTATATTCCAAACTTTCAATCTAGTTAATCGAGAAGAGTCGCTCTACTTGGTATTAAATGCTATTATAGTTTTTCTTTTCTTGGTACCTACTTCTGAAACATAGGTTCTTTTCCTCTAGTGCAACTCCAGTGACCAGGTTGGTGGGCCCTCTCTTCCAAAGTTTGTTATCTGGTTCTTTAGCTTTGGTTTCTGATACTCTAGTTTTTTAATAGCATCGTCAAAAATCTTTGCTATCTTTTTACTTGGAACTTGCCAAAAAGGTTTCTGCTTTTCTAGTTTCTTAAATTTGTTTGTATAACAGAACACAACTACAACTAAAAGCTCCTATTAAAGACTGTCAACCAAGGCTACAGGTAATATACCCAACCAATTGATAAAAAGCAGTTACTAGAACACAAATCTATTTTTTTAAAGCACACTAGTAGAATTTGAACTCTAGATCTGCTATTTAAAAGGTAACAACTTACCAATTTCTCTAAGTTACTATATTCATATAGTGTTCTAATATTTTAAAAAATGCTTATATAATTGTTTTATATTTTTATTTATGTCTAGAGCTGCAGACATTAGAATATCAATGAACATATACTATAACGTTTGATGTGACGTATGTGACGTGACATTTAATATGATTATATATAAATTTTATATAACGTGAAGAGTGACGTACTACCTTGGACCTTCTAAATGCCTGCAGCTCTATTTATATCAGATTCTAATATTGATTTTAAAATATTACCAATTAGCAATATACTAATAGCAAATTAAAAATAATTTATTAAAAATACTATACAAAATAATAAGTGCTTTTGCTTTTGTAGATCTTGACAAAGCTCTACTTGGTAGTACTATAGTTTTTTATTAGAAGATTTTGTTTACAAGAGTTCAAATCTTTTTTAATTTTATTTTAGCTATAACCAAAATATGCAATGAATAGTTTTAAGCTCTAGCTGCTATTAGTATAGTTTTGTTATCTCTAAATATATTAACTATAAAGTTTTTATAGATTAGTTTTCTTAAAAGCATTTGGTATAAAAAATCATTAAAAAAAGTTTTAAAAAAGTTTTTCAAAAAAATCACAGTTGAAATTAATATAAATTCGCAATATTTAAATTTTTACTATTAGTATTATTTTTTAATAAAATAATAATAAATTTTTAAAGATATTTAAAGTTATTTTTATTTAAAATATATATTTTATTAATTCTAAACATGTTTATAAACTTTGAACTAACCTTGAACTAAACCAAAATTTAAGCTTAAATTTAGTTTAGATTTATAAATTTAAAGTTTAGTTTAGGTTTAAGGGTAGGGTGAACATAGATCATTTCTAATAGTAATCATGTTGTAATCATATGAAATCATGTGATTGACCAATCAGGATTGTAAACAACATGATCTGACCAATCAGAATTAGCAATTTTGTGTGTTACCTAAGTAAATTTGGGTCTACCTAAGTTTTTTTTATCAATATATGAAGGTGGATTTTTTTAAATATTATGAGTTCTAGAATTTCATGATTATGAAAATAAGGGCTCATTCTACATGATACCAAAGTTTTGTTAAAATTGGTCACAGTTCTAAAAAGGTTTATCAGGGGCATGTGTTTAATTTTTATATAAAATCTTATAGTACCACACAGATCATATGAAAATTGATCTACGTTCACCCTACCCTTAAATTCAAAAATCTACAAAATTTAAAGTTTAGTTAAGGTCAATTGAACCTGAACCTGAACTTAAATTGAACCAAACTAAAATCTAGAAACACTAGTATCAGATTTGAATAATACTTTTATATTAATCACAAATAAAAACATTTATATCTAATTTTTAAAATATATCCATACAAATGCTTAATCTATCCAAAAATAAATTTTATCAATAATCTATTATTTTTTGTAATTACAACACATCTCTTTTGTTTATAAACAATATTGTTAACAAAAACTAAACAAGGCCTTTGATCTCTACTTAGCAAAGTCTTGGTCATAGATAGCTTTATAAGCCTTAGTTTTCCCTATTAAATATGTAACTACATGTAATAATTGATGTAATTTATATAGTAAAACTAATAAAAAACTGTGATAAGACCTGCTTTAAAAAAAAAGAATTTTTTTGAAAAATTGCAAAGATAAACCAATAGATAGTACTTTGTAAATTTTATTTTCAAAGAGAGGAACTTAGTAGATGAGCTGTTATAATGGATTATTCAATAGATTTGTTTTTTTTTTAGTATACTGTAAATACATATAAAATATATCAGATTATATATATAAATACCCAACAGATAAATAAGTCAGAATTACCTTCTAATTAAAATAAAACATATCATATCTAGATCTAATATTGATTTGTATATATCATGTGGCTTTTCATAATAATTGATTAAAAAAGTATCTTTTTTGAATAATTCAATATCAATATTAAAGCTGTTCTTGTTGTAATTTAACAGTATAAAAAATTGGGTAATAATTCTTAAATTTCAATTGTATTATGTAATATTTTACTTTATAGTATTGTGTTAACTTCAAATGTGAAATATATTGTACGAATACTTCTATGTTTTTGATATATTTTAATATTATCTGCTCGGGTGCATAAGGGTGATATCCCTATACTATATACCTGGTATAAATCAAAATTTTGTCTTTAAAACAATCGCAGAATACAAGAGTATATGTGTCAGAGAAAATACAATATTTATAGTACTACCTGCATATATGCCAAATAATGCTAATATTCTGCATTCAATATTATTAATAAAATTTAATAAAATTTAACACATTCTCTAGAAAAACCTGGTATTGTGATAATTTAAGATATAGATTTAAAGAATTGATAAGGACTTGTGAGTACAATATAACAGATTTCTACCAAGACATTCTTCAATTTTATATAAGTGGAATTTGATTATTTGATAAATTCTTTGATAGTATTCGAATCTTTTCTTTTGGCAACAGTAAATGAAAGAATGTATATTACTTTTAACAGTGACAAACTAAAGTAGGGCATCATTTTTACACTAAGATTTTTAAACGTTTTGGCAAATGTTATAAATGCAAATTCGACTTGTTCTAAAAAGTAAAAGAATTAATTGTAGTAACTACTAGCTAAATAGGATGAATCCTGAGTGCAAAGGAGGATATTATGCTATAGTCAGCATTACCAGCACCTCAAAATACAAAAGAAAGATAGAATGATGTGTTAAGTTAATAGGAGATATGAAAGTTTCATTTGCTGTAACCATTTCAGCACTAACAGTAATATTGTTGGATGATGTTCCATACTTTCTTGTAACGGCACTAAATCCTAACCAATTAAATCAATAAATTGTTAAATAAACTAAACAACTAAATTGATTATAAAAAATTATTCTATAAATACCATTGGTAGCATGGCTACCAATATCAATATAAGGACAATATTCTGCTAGAATTAAGAATCCAGTTTGATATAATTTATAGTAAATAGTAGGGTTCCTCATACTCAAATCAAATCAAATATTAGACATATTTGTCAAATTTGGCTTGATTTGAATTTGATTTGAATTAAAAATTCTGTATTTGAATTTGATTTGATTTGAAATTGTTTAATATTTTATATAAATTTTCAAATATTTCAAATATTTGTCAAATCAAATCAAATATTTATCAATTTGAATTTGATTTGATTTGAAAGTTTTGTATTTGAATTTGATTTAAGATCAAATATTTAATCAAATCAAATCAAATTGCGGAACCCTAGTAAATAGTATCTAATCTATTTCTAGATCTAATAATAACTATATTTGTTTCAACATTAATATTCTTTTTTGCAATTTCCATATTCCTCAAAAGAATTCCTATCAAATCTGGCAACAACCAAAATGTTTAAAGTATAGGGAGTTAAATAAAAACCCCAAATTTTATTTTTATTATGATCTAATATTTACCATGTTTTCAATAAAAAATATGCATAGATAAATTTTTGAACACCAGGTATATTTCTAAAATTAAATATTTCATTTAATGCTGACTACATGGCAGAAATTGGTTTATCTTTACTATATAGACATATAGAAAACAATTTCAGTTAGATTTGGTTATATAGTTGTGTGATATCACTAGTGCTATTTAGATGCTATATACTAAATTTTGTAGCTCTGATACTTATGTATTGTCAGGTTTTTTTTTGTTATTGCACCTATGTGCGTCTCAAAATAACAGTCCCTATATAATTAATAATATATTTTGTTGTACTGCATTTGAATCTAATTGAATTAGAATATATAATTAATACTAATAATATTTGTCATACCAAATCTTTTGTATTTGGTATAAAAATGATTCAAAAATATTGTATATGAGCTGGTGCAAAAAGATTTGTACCTCAAACAGCTCTGATTAAAATATTTTTTGTACAAATTAATTTTTAATTTTTTTAATTTAATATACTTATTAGGTTACCAGATTGATAAAAATAAAATTTTTTTGATTATTTTATTGATAAAATAAAAAGAATTTTACTAACTATAACCGGCGGTGATCATCACCAGTGTGCAATTAACCAATAAATTTGCAGGATCAGGTGTAACGTGCAAATCAGTTTGTGTAATAAAAATAAAGATTTTTTTTAAAAAAATGCTAATATCTCAAGAATTCGTCTATGAAACTACCTTTGACATTCTAACAAAAAAAATTCCTCGCTAAATTTTGCATATATTAGACATCCTACTAAAATCTCAGGCCTCACCCTAACCCTAAAGTAAATAAAATAAACTTTTTTTGTTTTATCGTTATTGGTTAATTGCACACCAGTGATAATCACTGCCGGTTATTTGTAGTTAAATTCAAATAAAAAAATTTATTAATAGTAACTTTTTTTTTTTACTATATAATTTACTATAGTAATTTATATATATGCGTATATAGTAAAAAAATCAAATTACTTACTTTAAAGCTTAATTTCTTCACAACCAGCAATTCAATTTTGCTCAAATTTTAACCATATCTTTATCATATGCACATTAATGCATTTGTGAAGTATAAGCTCATGGAACTGCATATTGGTTGCGAAATTATTTAAAATATTTTTTTTTAAAAAAAATTTTTTGTTTTTTTTAAATATAGTGAATTGTTTTTTTTTTGGGCAATCCTGCCTTTATTATTTGGGATACGAGTATACTACTCTAGGATTTTAAGACTAATGCCTACGATTCCTTCCCTATCACAATAAAGACTCATCCGGTTACCGAAGTACCTAAATGCGATCTGCCGCAGTCAAGATTTGTCTCCAATTTTCTGTTTTCTAACGCATAGAGAACTTTCAAATTATTATCAATAAGCTCTTGCTGGCTTTGTCAGGACAACCCTTATTCTCTGTTTTTCCGTGGTTTGTTGATGACATCCAAAATGGTCTCATCATGCCCTTAATCCAATTTCCCAAAATACGCTTTGCTTCTTTCACCAACTTTTCGAAGGCTTGTCCTCTACTTAAGGCCCGCCCTGGGTAACCTTCTCATTACTTGCTTTTTTCCTTTTCCGCTGGCTTTCCACTTCTTTAGTGTTCTCGTCCCTTGCGTCAACTTTACGCTTCCTTACTTTCTTTATGTTCCTTTCTTTTTCCCATTCGGCTACAGCTTTGCATCTGGGTTTTCAAATTTTTTTCGCAAATTTATCATTCATTCTTTCAAAAATTTCATTTTTCTCCTTTATTTCTGTAGGTGACTCTTCTTGCTTCATTACAGGAACCAGACCTTGCAATAAAAGCTTTCTTCTCTTTTTTCTGTCTTCGTTACTATTTCCGGCCCAGATGGTTTCCCATTTTCATTTTTGTTCAGGGCCCCAATCTAACTTCTTATCTTCGAGAACTTTTTTTAAATACCTCAGTCTCATTGTCTTCCCATACTTTTTGTAGCGGGATACATTCTGCTAAGTGATCTTGTGTCTCCATCTCGCTGTGGCATGTGATGCATTGGTCTTTTGTGTAAATCTTCGTATATCTTTGGTGTAGGACTGACATCGTAGGCAACTGCTTATTTATTCTTTTAATTCTATGTACCCACCTTCTACTACCCTTTTCATTACGACAGTTTCTGCCTTTTATTTTATTCAGATGCTTTTCCAGTCTATTTCCACCATATTATTCCTTTCTTTTAAATCCAAACCTAGTGCTACCGAGCTTACCCACTCAAATATAGTGAATTGTACATGCTTAATTATTAAAATAAAACAATATTAAAACAATAAAAATATTATAATAAGTTAGATTAAAACCTATTTTATTTAATATTAAAAAATTTTTAATAATTAATCAAGAAAAAAATTTTTCCTTAGTGTCAAAATTATGAAATTTTTTGAGGTACAAATCTTTCTGCACCGGCCCATATTGTGTTCAGAAATAACAAACAAGTGCTCAAAAATAATAAGCAAATGTGCGTTATTTGTTATTACGTGAAAAATACATACCATATTGGCTAATTTGTTTCAACCCCAAAATCAACCAATCATGATTGAGGATTATCAAAGAAATTTCATACTTAAAATTTATTACAGCACGAATTTTCATAAGAATGACCTTTTTAACTAACCTTGTGTTTATAATTAAATACCTAGAAAATTATAGTGCTTATATATTTAATTATAAACCAAATATATGTTAAAAAGGTCAGTTTTTTAAAAATCTGCTTCCGAGTTTATTCTTGAAGTTGCTAACCCATCATAAACCCATCGTTTTCCCCCTAAAACACCTGAATATTTCAACAAACGGTAAAAGCACATCTTTCTATAGCTTAGCATAGCTCTTTTATTGAGTTTTATTGGTTTTTTAACTTGTCTAGATGTTAAAGAAGCTCTTTTGTTAGTTGTAATAAGTGCTTCGTTTGTTATCTTTTCAACGTAACTTAGGAGCAAATTTTCATGTAACAGTTTATCGAAAAAAGGCCCAAAAAATCAAATCAGCTAATATGCCCAACTTTTTTACACAGTGGCAACTATTCAATTTTAAAAATAGTACCGCTATGGCCACTTCAAGCAGATTTTTAGTTTAGTTTAGTTTAGTTTGATATAAAATATTTTATAGGAGGTAAAAAAAAACAATGCAATTCAATTGGCTTAAAAATTTAAAAAACTAATGCTGCAATTTGATTGATTAATAACATGTATTATATTATATATAAATTTAAAATATTAGAGGAGTTAAACTAAAAATCAGGTTGGTATAGCCTAATCGCACGATTATGGAAATTAAAAAAGCTTTAATAATTTTTAAGAATAAAGTTATATGCGATGCATGTGATATGTCACCTGTAGATCATCTCCGTATCGATAAAGTTTAGTTGTTGTTAGTTTAGGGTTAGGGTAAGCACCTAGGTTAGGATCAGGGTTTGGAGGATATATTAAACTCGCTCAAGGAAAACTTTTAGTTAGAGCACGAAAAGTGGTTTCCTATGCAGATTTTTGAGTTTTTGATAAAACGAACGTTTGGTTTGAATTTTCTGATCGTGTTACGTTACACGAGATCCTGAAATCTGATTGGTTTGAGTGTTACATAAGCCGTTGTCACTTACATTTTTAAAATTAATTATTTTATCATAGTCACTGTGAATATCAACCTGATACAAATTACTGCATTTGTTAAAATATTAGGATCCATGAATTTTTTTTTTATTTATTAAATTTTTTATTACACCATTAAATAATTGCAAATAAATGAATATTCGTAAAAATAGAATTCTTATATTTACATAAAGTATTGAAGTAAAGCGGAAGCTATTTTTGCTCCTGAATCAATAGCTATGTTTAGTCACATAAAGATAATAGACAATCCTGAAATGAGAATAAAACTAAAATCAAAATTATTATGACATTATATTTCAAATTGGCGAACAGCAATTCTAATATCCCTAGCGCTAGCAACAGTACACTTCCTACAAATTCATCGAGCTAAAATAATAATGAGTTTTGGCTTTGGCTTTACATAATATACCAATTTTTAATTAAAAAAATAGCTACATATCATCGTGATTACTATTTTTACATTTTAAATTTTTAAATTTTTAGTATTTTTATATTTCAGTATTTTTACATTTTTGCTTTACATATATGGACGAAAATATCCAGTTGAAACACTGTGATTATTGAAAATTAGTTGATATTGTATAATGATAACAAAGTGATCAAATAATTATCAAATAATATAACTTAAGTGTATAAAAAATTTTATAACCAATCAGGTACATAATTATATATCATAGCACGGCCACTATTGATCATGAGTATTATACTATTTATGTTATAAATCACTTTCTTTTTATTTTGTCATTCATGCTTGTTATTTTGCACGATGCATACTTATATTATGTTGCACTATACGAATTAAAGGAGTTTAAAAAAACATAAATAGTATAATTTATGATCAATGACCGCCGTACTATAATACCAATATAGCATGATAATTCTGAGATACATCACATTTGATACAACGATAATTTTTTTGATTATTCAGAAAATGCCGTTTCGCGGCATTCTCTGATCAAAAAAATTATCACTGTACCAACGTGATGTTATCTCATATTATAATACTATATTATACAGTATAAATATAGCATGATAATATGAGATAACATCACTAATCAAAAAAATCAATAAATAACCAGGTTACATATATACATACAAAAATTCATAAGTGATTCATAATTGTGCTTACAATTTTTGATCAAAGAATCATTTTTATTCTCAATAATCACATAAATGACTGGCTCAAGTTTTATAATTCATATTAAATAATCACTGTAATCGCCCATATGATTTGGTAATCACTATGGTTCTGTTCTAATTACATGAATGCATATTTTCTTTGTTCTGTTCTTGGATATTTAATATTAATATCTATAAGATTTTAAGATCACTAGCCAATAAAATTTTGTACTATGCTTTTTACCAATAAAATTCTAAATTACATTTTATCAAAAAAAAAAAACTTGCATGTGATATATCTTAATGTTATGTATATAATGACCGGGTTGAAACAAGTTTTAACGCTAATTTTTCTAGATAAGTCGAAGTTTAATTAAAAGGTTGATATCAATCATATGAAACTAAATTAACAATGAATAATACCAAAATGGTTTTTAAATCGATGCTAAAGAACTTTCATGAAAAAAACAATTCTGAACTACAGAACTAAGATCAAAAATTTAATATTACATACCATGTGCAAAGCACAGGTTACAAACTAGTTATACTATATTAAAATAAATTATATTATTAATAGCAAAGCAGTTTTGTAAGGTGAAACGTTAACAGGTTCAATAACTTACCAAAATTCGTAAATTAATATGTGTATACTGATATATATTATTGATGACCTAACTTGGACAAAATAAATCAAGAGAAGTTAAATAAAATCCCAAAGCTAAATAATTTGATATTTTTTATTATTTGTTGAAAAAAATGGATATTTCTCAAACAAATAAACCTATAATTAATGGTACATCTACAACTGAAGAAATTGTACGTAATAGTAATGAAATATCTATACATTCAACGACCAATGATGATCGAAAATCAACACAGCAGTCATTACAGTCATTAGTTGACAAGAAAAAATTGTTAAGAAAAATTGACTCTAGATTACTCTTGACATTGGCTGTTATGTATTGTTTGGCTTGTCTGGATAGAACTAGTATTGGTACGACCTTCCGTTCCTAAATTTGAGATGTTCATGTATTTAAAGATCGTTTCGGATTTTCAAACATGAAATCCTCTTTTTTTGATATAGGAAATGCAAGATTGGCAGGATTAGAAAATAATCTAGGTAATTTACTTTAATAAAATATTATTTATATTTTGTTTACAATACTTTTCATTTATAGGATTATATGGAAACCAATTTCAAATCTCACTTGCTGTATTCTATATTGGTTATGTTCTATTTCAAATACCTTCAAACATGGTAAAAATTAGATTATTTTAGAATCTAATCACAGGTTATAACGATTATATTGCGTTTAATGAGAATCAAATTTCATTATTATTATCGATAATTGAAATAGGTAATAAAGAAGTTTACACCATCAAAATGGATACCAGCTCTTATGGTCGCATGGTCTGTTGTTTTATGTTGCATGGCCGCAGTAAAAAATTTTGGTGGATTGATTGCTACAAGACTTTTACTAGGTGTCGCTGAAGCAGGTACGTACTTAAATATGACGATAATACTCAACTTCTTATCATTCACATGCTAAGTATGTTACTGTATGTGTTGAATAGGATTTGTGCCTGGTGCATTTTTTATATTGAGTATGTGGTATAAGCGATCCCAATGTGCTATAAGATTTAGTCTATTTCATTCTGGATCTTTTTTATCTGGTGCTTTTGGGTAAAAAGTTTTATCAATTATTATTGGCTTTAATAATTCTCTCTCTTCGTGTTAATGAATTAACTGTTTTGGTGATTATAATAGTGGACTTCTGGCTTATTTTATTACGAAATATATGGACGGAAAAGGGGGTTTGGAAGGATGGAGATGGCTATTCTTGTTAGAAGGATTAACTACTTTTATTTTCTCATTAGTTTCCTTGTAATGTATATTTAACCTTCCTTTTTTATCTACTTTTTACATCTAAAATATATTATCAATTATTCTTTTTTTTTCTTAGTTTCATTCTTCCAAACTTTCCAGAAACTGCCACATTCCTAACTGTACAAGAAAGGGATTACTGGGTAACCTGTCTTCGCAAAGATGACTGTACATTAAATGACTCTCAACATTACAAAATTGATCATCACAGTCTGTACTTGGTCGTAAAAGATTCGAAGATTTATATCGTAATGCTTATTGGTATATTCGTTACAACTGCTTTTCATTCCATTGCATTATATCTACCAACTGTGATTCATTCTATGGGCTTTGATCCATTGAAAAGTCAATTGTTGACAGTGCCACCATACTTTACCGGTTGGTGTATTTCATTAGTCATAACATTGCATTCTGATAAAACTGAAGAAAGAAGCTTTCATCTTATTTTTGGAGGATGTTTAGCAATAATTGGTTTTTTTGGACTGGCAATGTTTGAGAACATAAATTTACTATATGCATCCACTTTTTTTTGCACTACTGGTAAATATGAATTAATTAATTTTTTTTTTTTTGAATATTGGGCTAAGCGTTGAGAAAAGGAACGAATCTGGCAAAAAAAATAATAATTATAAAAATTAATTTCTCAACAATTATCAAATTTAATTAGATGATCGGAGAAAATTAATTTTTTATAATTATAATTTTTTGTCAAATTCGTCTCTTTCTCAGCACCTAGTCATTTAATAGACATATATTTATATTTTTATTAGGCCTATCGACATTTCTACCAATTTTAGGAGCTTGGATTTGCTGTACATTTTCTACACCTCACGATAAACGTGCAATCGCTCTAGCAATGGTTACTTCATTTTCAAATATATCCGGTAAGAATCATTTTATGATTTTGCTTATATATATATATTTATTGTGTTACTCATTTATAAAAATTTTTTTTTCTAGGTGTTTTGGCGTCAATGCTATACCAAACAAATGATGGACCCAGATATTGTAAGTAATTTTTCAATATAATCATTTAACAATAATTTTTATTTTATTCTCATAAATTTTACCATCTATGTATTTCTGCAAATAAACCAACGTGCATAATCCAAAGTCAAAGGACATATTACCAATACATTTTTATTAGTTTCGGTGGTAATTCTTACAGTAATTCTGAGGTTTATGCTTATTAATGAAAACAAAAAAATGGATCAGAAAATTATGATCGGAAATACGGTTAGTAAAATAAGTGTAAATAGTGATACAAAGAGACAAGATAATGAAGGGTCAAGTTTTAGATTTATTTTGTAATTAGCTTTTCCAAAATGATTGGATATCTGGTAAGAGATAATAAAATCAGAATAAATGAAATATAGAACCTTTTTTTAACTCTCTAAAATTCACACACTCTTTATTAAGGGGTGTCTTTAAAAGCGGGGCAGATTATTTTAACAGCCAAATTTGATTGCTAACTACTGATGGTTAAGGAATATTATAATTTCATAAAATTTGTAACTTGCCTATACCAGTATAATCATATGGGTATGGATCACAGAATATCAATATCGGTATGGTATAAGTGACCTGATCGTAGGGATGTTAAATGGCCATTCCGATCCTAGGACTAATAAAGACAGTCTTGGACTCGGTCCCTAAATTATACAATTGAAAATACAATTCATTTTATAGGACTTAGATCCTTGGGATGTTCGATATATATGTAAATCAAATTTATGCATTACATGTATTAGCAGCGAAGTCGTTGGTCCCGTGATGACATGTGAAACCGTGAAAGTAGTGTTACGGGGTAAATTGTACGAACTTTATGGATTTGATACAAAAGATGATAAAAGGCAGTTCACCAGAGGCGTGACTTGGTGATTTAACCCGATTTGGTAAAACGTGACTTGTGTATTAATATAGTCCGATATTTTTATATTATAATCCAAAGATTACTCTCTAGAAGAAGAGATAAAACAACCTTCTTTTATACTTTACAAATATTATGGGAAATACTAATCTAACATTATAGAATATTATGGAAACTACGAGACTAAAATCATACGATATTCTTATCTACGACGCTATCATGCGTATAATCATTCCGCCGTAAGCCGAGCCCCGTTCAATGAGAACGTGCATGACCGATTATGCACGATTAATTACATGACGATAGTAGCTCACCCACAAAAAATTTTCCGGTCATGTGACTTTTTTGTGGCACAAACCAATCAAAATTTGAGATCAGGTGCAATGTGAAAATCAAAACAATCAAAACAATTGAATAAAGTGAAAGAATTAAAGTAATAAATCGTGTGGTTAGGGTTTGGGTTAGACGCTTGGTTAGAGTGCTACCCATACCAAAATTTTGCAAGGAATTTTTTTTTGTTAATGCGCAGTAAATGATTTCATAGACAAACTTCGGAGTTATTAGTGATTTTTTATGAAAAATCGTAAAAAGCGCAATTTTTACGTTACACCTGATCCTAAAATTCAATTGGTTTGCGCCTAGTTGCACTACAAAAAGTCACATGACCAGAAAATTTTTTGTGGGTGAGCTACGTAGGTTTAATGACATTGTCATGTCATATGATATGTGGCGCAGCGTACTTTAAATGATCAACTGATATTTGAAATGTCACGTTTACCCCGTGACAGTAGAAATTCGAATACCACAAGAGCCCGCTGATCGAAAAATCGGGAGTGCAAGATCAATGAATTAGATCAATGAATCAGATCTCAGTTATGCATAATAAAGGCTATTTGTATTACATGAACATGCATGACAAATTTTAATAAATGGATAAGATTGAATTTGCTTATTTAAAAATGGCGGATCAAAGACCCATTATTCTTTGGTCCCATCCGAGATCTCTTTCTACGGTTTTTGAACGACCATTTCTTCAACATCCTCAAGAATTCCATGTTATCCATGAACCAATAAATCCAATTAATCGTGCTTATGAATACGATATTTACAGTACCACCTGCATATATGCCAAATAATGCTAATATTGTGCATTCAATATTATTAATTAATTTAATAAAATTTAACACATTATCTAGAAAAACCTGGTATCGTGATAATTTAAGATGTAGATTTAAAGAATTGATAAGGACTTGTGGGTACAATGTAACAGATCTCTACCAAGACATTCTTCAATTTTATATAAGTGGAATTTGATTATTTGATAAATTCTTTAATAGCATTCGAATCTTTTTTTTGGCAACAGTAAATGAAAGAATGTATATTACTTTTAGCAGTGACAAACTAATATAGGGCATCATATTTATACTAAGATTTTTAAACGTTTTGGCAAATGTTATAAATGCAAATTCGACTTGTTCTGAAAAGTAAAAGAATAATTGCGGTAACTACTAGCTGAATAGAATGAATCCTGAGTGCAAGGGAGGATAGGACCCAGACATCTAGTATAGAGGTCATACTTATTTTTTTCAGCAAAAACCCTAAAATTTAAGAAGCAAAAAACAGTTTTTGCTAATTATCTTGGTTTCCAGTAGACCAATTTGAACAAACTTTTTTTTTAAAATCAAGCTTTCAGTGAGGCGCATCTAACAAAAAAAAAGTTTATTCAATTCTGATCACTAGATCAAAAGTTATTTAAACAAATATATTTTGTCGTTTTTAGCAAATTGGGCCAAAATTGGCCAAAATCCAGTTATGACCTATATGGGAGATGCTAGGGGTCCTGGGAGGATATTATACCATAGTTAGCATTACCAGCACCTTGAAATACAAAAGAAAGATAAAATGATGTGTTAAGTTAATAGGAGATATGAAAGTTTTATTTGCTATAACTATATAATTTATGATCAATGACCGCGTACTATAATACCAATATAGCATGATAATTCTGAGATACATCACATTTGATACAACGATAATTTTTTTGATTATTTAGAAAATGCCATTTCATAGCATTCTCTGATCAAAAAAATTATCACTGTACCAACATGATGTTATCTCATATTATAACTAGATGTGACCCGTGCTTCGTATATGATATTTTATTGTTTATTTTATAGGCAGTTATTGTTACATGAATATTAATGTAATACTTCAGTATAAACTATATTTTTTGTTTGTTTATCGCTATTAGTGATGGCTTTAAGATTTTGTTTCAAAGTTGTTCTTGAAAGTGCTATATATAGCTGACCATGAGTGAAAATTGGGGTTGTTAAATCATGTCCAACTTGTGAGAGGCTTTGTCCTTGGGATTTATTTATTGTCATAGCAAAAGCTAAGAATACAGGGAATTGTCGGTGTTGTATTGTGAAGGGTAAGTTTGTTGTAGTGGGTGTAAGGGTAATGCGTGAAATTAATACATGTGTTCCTTTATACTTTCCTGTTATGATTTTTGCTTCTATTGTGTATCGGTAAAATTTACAACAAATGAGGCAAGTGCCATTGCAAAGTTCTTCTGCTGGGTTTAAGTTTCTAACAAGCATTATTGGAGTTCCTATTTTTAGTTGTAGTTTATGGGGAGAAAGACCATTAATTTTAATTGTATTTAAAAATTCTGTAGGGTAAAGGTGTGTTTGATCATTTTCTTTTTGATCATTGATAGAATCGGCACTGAAATAGGTTAGGGCAGTGTTATTAATCACCTGATTATTTTTTATCAGAGGCCTACCCCCCTCCCTCTTCTTTAATATATATATAGTCAGGTTCTTATATATAATTTCAACTTTTTTTTACCCCCTCCCCCCCTAAAAAATCACCTGATTTTTGTTACTCCCCTTACTGCATTTTTATTTGAAAATAAATTTAGGATCATATCGTTTATTATGTCGATATTCGAATTTGTAGGGGCAAGAATTCCACGGTCTACAAAATAATCTGTATCTAGGATGTGGGAGGTAATATCGGGATATACAAAATTTATAAGGTCTTGTACAGAATTGGAGGTAAGTATAATATTATCAGGGAGTTGAATAGTGTCTGTCTCTAATTCTATTTGTGGAATTTTGTTTTCTTCTATCTGCAAAAGCCAGTTTGCAAATTCCTTGTGTTCTTGAGTGGTTGTATAATTTGTAGTTTAGAATAAACGCATGTTAATTCAAAGGCGCATAGTTCTATATTGGAGAGTAACGAAGCAAAGCACCAACAATTTCATCTCGATTTGCTTGGGTATGACTGGTAATGTTTGTCGAAAGTCTCCTCCAAAAACAAATACTTTTCCTCCAAAGGGTTGATTTTGTAGTGTGTTGTCTATTTTTTTCATGATATCGCGTATAGTTCTATCTAGGGCTTCAAAAGCATATCTATGAGTTATTGGGGCTTCATTCCAAATTATTAATTTTGTTATTCTAATAAGGGCAGCAAGATCACTATTATAAAAAATATTACACGTTGAGTTTTTATTAGGGTTTAGTGGTATTTTAAAACGTGAATGGGCAGTTCTATCGCCACTTAGTAGAAGTGATGCTATGCCAGAGGATGCAACAGCAAGAGCAATTTGGCCTCTAGAACATATGGCGGCAAGTAGTGTATTATATAGAAATGGTTTGCCTGTACCTCCAGGACCATCTATAAAAAATATTTTTAGAATGGAGTTATTTACTGCATTAATTACTGTATCAAATATAGTGCGTTGATCTGTATTTAAACTGTAAAAGGAAGTATTTAATTGATTGTATAGTATTTCTTTGTCATAGGAGAGTTCTTCTTGTATTAATTTGTTTGTATGGGTTATTGTTATTTCTTTGGGAATGGGCATATTAGGAAAGTCAGATAGCGATTTGTTGTGTTGTGATAGGATAAATTGTAAATGGTTTAGTGCGATATTATTAAGGGTTTCTGTAGTTGATCCCGGAGTTTTATCATTAATTAAATGTTTTAAGTCATCTGTTAATAAATTAATATAATACGACAGGGTGAAACCTGAGTTGTGAAATAGTGAAACCTGCTATGATCATCACATGAGGGTGAAATCTGCTTTTATATAATAAAAAACATAATAAAACGCAGATTTCACCCTAACCCGATCTACAAAGCGGATTTCACTATTTCGCAACTCAGGTTTCACCCTGTTCTAATATAATTATTTCAAAGTCGTGCTGGGTTTGTGGGATTACAGAAAAGTAAAATAGTAGCAAAAAGATTTCGTAAGCATGCACCTGATTTTATAGATGCAGCTTCTTGAAGACATTCTGCCCATTCTTTGTCTTCTTGCAAAAGACCCAGGGCATGACATGCTTCCTTGAAAGTTTTATACTTTTTTCTATTTATAGTACGAAGTTGTTCAAATGAAGTTGCTCTATGTACTATAAAAAGTAGCATACATAAGTAGTAACGTTCTCCTTCATTCGGATTTACAAAATACAAACAACCTATAGTATTTCCTTGTTTTCTCCGTTTCCATTTTTTTTGATGTTTATCCCAAACCCATTTTTGAGGTAATTCAGCATAAGTAAGTTCTTTGGCATCATTATAAGTAGCATTTGCGATAAACCATTCAGTTAATGTTTTTTCTAGGCCTTGTTTTATTATTGTGTCTAAGGATTGATCTTCAGAAAAGATTATATTTTGTTGGTTAGAAAGGTGGATTTGAAGTCGTTGAACATCAGATTTTTCTTCATGAAGACGAAAGTGAAAAATCCTTCATGTTTCTTCGGATGCGGATATGTTGCATGCATTTAGGTAAAGATGAATTTTATCATTAGAATGACAATTTGTTGTATTATTTTTTTCAATATTAGATAACTTAATTATTGCTCGATCATTTCCCTTATAAACATATTTATACAAATACTTTATAGCAGTTATTGAAGAACAAATTTCAACATTTATACGGGCGTTATATTTAGTACAAAGGTAAAGGTTATGGGGAACAACCCATTGGTTATTTAAATAAATTCCTTTTACTAAAGCTGTTTTACCGTCATTCCGCCTTCTGTAGATTGGGTATTTATCACTATCTATCGTTGTAATATTATTAAATACTCAAGGATAACATTTAGAACATACTCCATTTTGTATTCAAGGGGCAGTTGGATTAAGAATTCCGCAAGGACCATGCATCATCATAGTTGTTACTGTTTAATGTACTAATGGATAGATTCTTTCATTTGGAATTTTAGCAGAAACTATTTTATCTATATTATCAGTTGTATTGGGCTTGTCTTCAGGTGCCAGGATTATAAGAATATGAGCATGTAGTAATCCACATTTTTGGAATTCAACTATGTGGATGTGTGCAATTACTTTTCCAAATATACCATTTTCTGTAATATCTTTAAGAAGTTCTTTAAGTTTCATATTAAATACACATGATATGAGATCAAGACGATTATTTGCTTCTTAATTATTAAAAAGTTCTTGCACAATTTCTGGCCATTTAGGGTTGCACATAAATGTTATAAAGAGATCTGGAGGTCCAATTGAATGAACAATCGCCATGGAATCTTGATATAACTGGTACATTTGGCAAGGCCCACCAATGAATGTTGAAGGAAGTATTATTTTTCTTCCAATATTTTTAGCACTTGTATCTGATCAAGATAAAGCATCTTGTAGACCTGGATACATTTTAGATAAATGGAATATTTAGTAGTTATGTTTTTTTTAACAAATTAAATACCGGTATGTTATATATATAAAAATTTGGTTATTTTATTTTATGTAAATAGATTTTTTAATATGTAAATTTTTTCATACCTTGATACAATTCAACTCTAAGTTTTTTTTGATTTAGTCGATACCAATTTAGACGATTACGTTCAATGCTTGCATAAGCATCCACAATATATTGTTGGAATAAGCAGCCAGACATATGAAGAGACTTGCTTTCTCCTTTTCTTATTTGAAGTCTATAGGCGTAATATTCTATTTGTGTAACCCATTTAGTTTTAGAGTTATGTTGTTGGTCTTCACATTCATCATAATTTCCATCATTATTTATATCTATCAAAAAATTAGTATATGTATGTGAAAAGGTACGAATTGGTATTTTTGGATGCCAACCATCTTCTCCGCGAGGAAAAAGAAGCACATAGTGTAATGGAGTATATGCGGCATTTAGATCAGATATATATTTTAATCCACCTTTTCGGAGATGAATAACAATATCTGTAGTAAGTATTTTATTTTCCTATTCATTGTCAACTATAACAATTGCTATTTTATTAGCAGTTGGGATGTTATATCGTTTGGGGTCATTTGTTCAGGTGGATTTAATTACCATTGAAAGAGATAAGACAGGATTTGTTATCCATGTTTCATGTATCTGTCTGATAGTAGTAGCATAAAGATTTATACAATAGAGCATATTTTGGAGCTCGTTAAGTATTATAGGATCTAATTCAGGCATAATGTGAAGTCTGTTTTGGAGTTCATTGTATGTGTTATAGAAGTAAAGTTGTGCAAATTGGGGTCGAGCATTATTATCATGAGGTAAAAGTGATCCAATATTATGATATATTTCTCCATGTATTCGGAATGCATAAATTCCTGTACGATTTAAATTATTTAGTAGTCTAATCTTTCAAATTAAGAACTCATTTATAGATTGTACCTTTGGTGCCTGTAACTTGTTCATCTATTTGAGCTCTCATAGATGTGAATGATAATGCTGTATTGTATGCTCTAATTATTTCTTGAAAATGTTTTGAACATGGATCAGATCTGAATAGAAGAGTGTATAATGGTTCTGGAGGATCCGTTAAAGGAGGTAGCTGTACTCTATTATTTGAGCAGCAAACAAAAAATTTTGGATTTGTATGCGATGAAATAGAAATTCTTTCATCTATCCACATTAATGCTTTACAATTAACACATATTGTATTCATTTCTCCAAGATAATGTCGAGAAATGAATAAGTCAGGTTCCAATGCTTTTTTGTTAGCATGGATAAAAGTCAATGTTTTGGAGCTAAAAATTCATGTTCATTTTGCTTTTTTAACAGATTTCATTTCAATAGCTTTTTTAATTGTATTTTTTTTATCCTTTTTTTTTAGTTCGAGCATAGTTTGTAAACCTTTTTATATATCCCGTTTGTTTAAAGCAGATTCATAAAAATTTTATTTCTCGATAATTCGAGTATCTATTAGCACATTCATATTAGATAGATACTTGATTATTAAGTACGTATTGAAGTATCTATATACTAATATTAATAATATTTCAATTTATAGATACTCATAATAATTATTAATTATATCTATATAGTGTATGATAATATTTTTTGTCAATTTTTCTAGAAAAAAAAGTACTATATATTTTTAATTAATATTAGTGTATAATTTTTATTTCGAAAATGCAATACTGTATAAAGTTTATCATACTTAAAAATCGGCATAAGTTTCATTAAATATTATTCGTCGATTTATTTAAAAAAAAAGTGCTATATATGTTCTTCGAAAATAAAATGATATTAAATAAATTCGTCGATTTCTCTAGAAAAAATATATATAGCGAATTACATTCCTAATTCATATTAGCTTCACTCAATCTTAACTTAATAATTTACATTTGCTAATATTGTTATCAAACCCGTTATGTTTAGTTTTATACAAAATTTTATTGCATAAATGTATCTCGATTTATTTAAAAAAAGTGCTATAAGGGTGTGGCGACTTAGAGAAGTTGGTAAGTTGTCACCCCCAAGTAGCAGGTCTAGAGTTCAAATCCCACTAGCAACGCTTTTGAAAAATAGACCTGTGTTCCGGTAACTGTGTCTTGTCGATCGGTTGAGTACACTACCTGTAGTCCTTGGTTACCATCTTGAATAGGAGCTTTCAGGCGAAATTGTGTCTCATTACACAGACAAATCCAAGTAACCTGATAAACAGAAACCCATTTGGCAAGTCCCGAGTGGAGAGGTAGCTAGACTTTCGATGGTACCGGGGAAAAGGATCTTAGTAGTGACTGACTGGAAAACTGGACGGGCAAGAGCCCCTATGGCAAAAGGGCCCACCAACCTGGCCGCCAGAGTCGTACCGGAGGAAAAGGTATGTGTTATAGAAGCATGAACCAAGGAAAGGGTGACCTTAGGCACCTAAAGTCTGGCAGACCGATCCTTCCGGGCCAACTGAATTGGTAGTCTGGGATAACTGGGGAAAAGGATCCAAAGAGTGACTGGCCAGGTACTAGGGTCTAGTGAACTTCACAAGGGCAGTAGTAGGTAATGGTAGCGGTTGCAGGATAACCCCCTGACTGCAAGTTGTTTGCCTCGGTGAATGCGTAAGCTACCGAAAGTGTAGGTGAATACCTGTGGGGGACAGGTATCACTTTACCAGGTTTACCACAGGGGCAAATGCCCTCCAATAGGTGTTTGGTTAAAGTCTCAGGGTACTTTTAATAATGAATTACTCGAAAGGGTATATTGGAAGGAACATTGAACATGGGTAGAAGCCAGATAGTTTAAATAGGCAATCCCCTAGTTGGGTTGCAGGTATGGCATCTAGTGTAGAACCTTCGGGCGGACTACTTAAATTAGACAACCAAAAGTTGTACGTGTGGCTAGTTGTACTCTCGTTATACAAATGTAATATATGGTATAGTCATATTGACCGGACCAACCCGCTTGGACCAATAAAGTGCTAGGGTACCTAAGTGGTCACCTTAATATTAAAAAAAAAAAAAAAAAAAAAAAAAAAAGTGCTATATATATCTGATATGTTTTTCGAAAATAAGATGATATTATTTTTTGTCGATTTATCTAGAAAAAATATATATAGTGAATTACATTCCTAATTTGTATTAGCTTCATTCAATATAGAAAAAAGTACTATATATTTCTAATTAATATTAGTGTATGATTGTCAATTCAAAAATGTGATACTGTATAAACACTTATCTTTAGAAAAAAAAGATGCTATAATCATCATTTTTAATAATTAGCATGTTTCATTTAGGGATGCATCGGTCCTGAAAAAGACCAGTCCAGGACCGGAACCGGACCGGGACCGATAAGGACCGTGGGACCATTAAAGGACTGGTCCTGGGACCGGTCCTTGTAAACATAACTGTGATATTTGTATCACCCAATCAAATTTCTTGATCAGGTGTAACGTAGATCATATGATGTTTGTTTATATCTGACAGTAAAAATTACGTCATTTTTGGCCAATAAAATCTTATGCATTAAGATTGACGTAATTATTAAAGGACCGTTATGGGACTGAAGGACCGGACCGGAACCGTAAACACTATGATAACGGTCCTCTTAGGGACCGGACCGAACCGGACCGAACTGATGCAACCCTAGTTTCATTCGTCTATTTATTTAAAAAAAGTGCTACATATGTTCTTTGAAAATAAAATGATATTACTATTCGTCGATTTCTCTAGAAAAAGCAGTGAATTACATTCCTAATTCGTATTAGCTATATTCAATTTATATCTAATTCATATGATATTATTTTTTGTCAATTTTTCTAGAAAGTAGTATTAGCTTCCTAATTCGTATTAGCTTCATTCAATTTACCGGTATATCTAATTCATATGTTATTATTTTTTCAATTTTTCTAGAAAAAAAGTGCTATATTATTTCTAATTAATATTAGTGTATGATTGTCAATTCGAAAATGTGATACTGTATAAACATGCTTAGTTTATACAAAATTTCATTGGTAAAAATGTATGCGAATTTTTAAAAATTTCATTGGTAAAAATGTATGCGAATTTTTATTGGCTAGTGCTTTTAAAATTTTATAATATTAAATAGAAATAGATACTATATATAGCATGATAATATGAGATAACATCACTAATCAAAAAAATCAATAAATAACCAGGTTACATATATGGGAAGATTGAAGAAGAGTTAACCCAGTGATTATCACGATTTATCACCCTCGATATAATCACATGGTGGCAAAAAATGTAACAAATGTCAGGTGATAAATTGATAATGCGCATTAAAAAGTTCTGGTTTATTTAGATTAGGGTTAGGGTAGTGTCTATGTTAGGGTTTGGGGTTAGCGTTTTATATAATAAAATCGATCAAGGAATATTTTTTGTTAGTGCAAAGAAGGTTATAAATAAGTGATTTCTTTTACTTTTCTTTAGAACGAACGTTTGTTTTGAATTTGCAAATCGTCACAGGACCAAAACTTTTTTTGCCGTGGCTAAATGGGTTTTTGTGCAATAAAAATTTTTGATTTATAACACTGTAGATGCCTGTTATTGAGTGTACGTAATGAATCACCTGATTTGTTAATCAATCAAACCATGTGATTATATCGAGGTGATAATTCATGATAATCACTGGGTTAACTCTTCTTCAAGTGTCCCACATATATACCTTACAAAGTACCCACGGGTATCTCATTCGATAGTGGGTATTTTGTGCAGTGGGATCTTTTGACAGGGGGGTATTTTGCGTGGGGGGTATTTGTTGGGGTGTCATACGGATTACCGTTAATCATGCAAAATATTGCACTTATTTTTTAATTGAAAACAGTTCGTCAGAACTGTTTCAAATGGCTATGTTTGAATTTTCACTAAAAAATCGCTTAAAAAAACCGCTTTCTTTTTTTTTTTTTTTTTTTAAAAAAAAAGCGATTTTTTTAGTTGTGCGCAGTATTTAAAAAATTATAGGATGCGAATTAGTGCGAAGGAGAAGCAAGCCAACGGAGGAGCCTGATAAGCCTAGTCATCCTTATGATTGGGCATGTAATAGAATTGTTTCGCCTTCGCCACACACGTTCTGACGGCGATCATCCCGGTAGGTTAAAAAAAAAAATTGTTCCGCATTTTTTCTTTTTTAATAGTTAAATCACATTGTTGCGGTTTGCATAATTTTGTGACCCCTTATGATTAATTTTTTTTTATTGATTGCGATCACGATAACGATCACAATTAAATCACGATATATGTCGTGTATAAGACCCTCCCACATAAAATATCCCTACACAAAATACTGGGGTGTCACACGGACTAATAGATTTTTTATGTTAACATTGTGTCGCATTCACTATCGTTAAGACGCTACAATGATGTTTATTAAGCACAATCGTTTTTATTCAAGAAATATCAGAAGTTAAAGTTTGATCTTACAGATTGAACCTCTTATAATAGACTTTACATTATATTATTGTTCTATTACGAGATATTACTAATTACGATTTACCCTAAATCTATCGGATATTATTAAATTCATATAAAAATCGATCTTTTAAATATTTTAAAATGTATCAACTTATCTAGACTCGCCTGGAAATTTTCACTAGTTATTTATATAAAGCCAAAGAATAAGGCTATGTTTTCATTTTTTTTTTATTAATATGTGGGTTCTAAGCATTCGTCTTATAGAATACTTGAATTAGGACGAAAAAATTATCTTAAAAATATAATAGAAATATAATTTTTTTTTTAAAAAAATAAAAATAAAAAAAAAGCGATTTTTAAAAATATTTTAGTTTTTATAATAGTTAAATACGGTATATAGGTTAAGGTTGCTCTCAAGCACCAACACCTCGATCACTAGCAAATCTCATTGAGATGCTACAATATACCCGGGTATTATACTTGGTGAAAAAAAAGATGCCATGTAAAATACCCGGATCTTTTGCATGGGGGTACTCAGAAAGGGGGATCTTTTGCTCAGTGCGGTACGGTACATACAAAAATTCATAAGTGATTCATAATTGTGCTTACAATTTTTGATCAAATAATCATTTTTATTCTCAATAATCACATAAATGACTGGCTCAAGTTTTATGATTCATATTAAATAATCACTGTAATCGCCCATATGATTTGGTATTCACTATGGTTCTGTTCTAATTACATGAATGCATATTTTCTTTGTTCTGTTCTTGAATATTTAATATTAATTAATTAATATCTATAAGATTTTAAGATCACTAGCCAATAAAATTTTGTACTATGCTTTTTACCAATAAAATTCTAAATTACATTTTATCAAAAAAAAACTTGCATGTGATATATCTTAATGTTATGTATATAATGACCGGGTTGAAACAAGTTTTAACGCTAATTTTTCTAGATAAGTCGAAGTTTAATTAAAAGTTGGTTAAGGTTGATATCAATCATATGAAACTAAATTAAATGAATAATACCAAAATGGTTTTTAAATCGATGCTAAAGAACTTTCATGAAAAAAAAAATTCTGAACTACAGAACTAAGATCAAAATTTAATATTACATATCATGTGCAAAGCACAGGTTACAAACTAGTTATACTATATTAAAATAAATTATATTATTAATAGCAAAGCAGTTTTGTAAGGTGAAACGTTAACAGGTTCAATAACTTACCAAAATTCGTTAGCCAAATTAAATTAATATGTGTATACTGATATATATTATTGATGACTTGAAATGGTGACAAAATAAATCAAGAAAAGTTAAATAAAATCCCAAAGCTAAATAATTTGATATTTTTTATTATTTTTTGGAAAAAATGGATATTTCTCAAACAAATAAACCTATAATTAATGATACATCTACAACTGAAGAAATTGTACGTAATAGTAATGAAATATCTATACATTCAACGACCAATGATGATCGAAAATCAACACAGCAAACATTACAGTCATTAGTTGACAAGAAAAAATTGTTAAGAAAAATTGACTCTGGATTACTCTTGACATTGGCTTTTATGTATTGTTTGGCTTGTCTGGATAGAACTAATATTGGTACGACCTTCCGTTCCTAAATTTGAGATTGAGATGTTCATGTATTTAAAGATCGTTTCGGATTTTCTTTTTTTGATATAGGAAATGCAAGATTAGCAGGATTAGAAAATAATCTAGGTAATTTACTTTAATAAAATATTATTTATATTTTGTTTACAATACTTTTCATTTATAGGATTATATGGAAACCAATTTCAAATCTCACTTGCTGTATTCTATATTGGTTATGTTCTATTTGAAATACCTTCAAACATGGTAAAAATTAGATTATTTTAGAATCTAATCACAGGTTATAACGATTATATTGTGTTTAATGAGAATCAAATTTCATTATTATTATCGATAATTGAAATAGGTAATAAAGAAGTTTACACCATCAAAATGGTTACCAGCTCTTATGGTCGTATGGTCTGCTGTTGTAACTTATGTTGTATGGCCGCAGTAAAAAATTTTGGTGAATTGATTGCTACAAGACTTTTACTAGGTGTCGCTGAAGCAGGTACGTACGTACGTAGAAAATGCTGATAATACTCAACTTCTTATCATTCACGTGCTAAGTATGTTACTGTATGTGTTGAATAGGATTTGTGCCTGGTGCATTTTTTCTATTGAGTATGTGGTATAAGCGATCCCAATGTGCTGTAAGATTTAGTCTATTTCTTTCTGGATCTGTTTTATCTGGTGCTTTTGGGTAAAAAGTTTTATCAATTATTATTAGCTTTAATAATTCTCTCTCTTCGTGTTAATGAATTAACTGTTTTGGTGATTATAATAGTGGACTTCTGGCTTATTTTATTACGAAATATATGGACGGAAAAGGGGGTTTGGAAGGATGGAGATGGCTATTCTTGTTAGAAGGATTAACTACTTTTATTTTCTCATTAGTTTCCTTGTAATGTATATTTAACCTTCCTTTTTTATCTACTTTTTACATCTAAAATATATTATCAATTATTCTTTTTTTTTCTTAGTTTCATTCTTCCAAACTTTCCAGAAACTGCCACATTCCTAACTGTACAAGAAAGGGATTACTGGGTAACCTGTCTTCGCAAAGATGACTGTTCATTAAATGACTCTCAACATTACAAAATTGATCATCACAGTCTGTACTTGGTCGTAAAAGATTCGAAGATTTATATCGTAATGCTTATTGGTATATTCATTGGAACTGCTATACATTCCATTGCATTATATCTACCAACTATAATTTATTCTATGGGCTTTGATCCATTGAAAAGTCAATTGTTGACAGTGCCACCTTACTTTACTGGTTGGTGCATTTCATTAGCCATAACATTGCATTCTGATAAAACTGAAGAAAGAAGTTTTCATCTTATTTTTGGAGGATGTTTAGCAATAATTGGTTTTTTTGGACTGGCAATGTTTGAGAACATAAATTTACTATATGTATCCACTTTTTTTTGCACTGCTGGTAAATATGAATTAATTAATTTTTTTTTTTTTGAATATTGGGCTAAGCGTTGAGAAAAGGAACGAATCTGGCAAAAAAAATAATAATTATAAAAATTAATTTCTCAACAAATATCAAATTTAATTAGATAATCGGAGAAAATTAATTTTTTATAATTATAATTTTTTGTCAAATTCGTCTCTTTCTCAGCACCTAGTCATTTAATAGACATATATTTATATTTTTAATAGGCCTATCGACATTTGCACCACTTTTAGTAGCTTGGATTTCCAGTATATTTTCTACACCTCACGATAAACGTGCAATCGCTCTAGCAATGGTTAATTCATTTGGAAATATATCCGGTAAGAATCATTTTATGATTTTGCTTATATATATATATTTACTGTGTTACTCATTTATAAAAATTTTTTTTCTAGGTGTTTTGGCGTCAATGCTATACCCAACAAATGATGGTCCCAGATATTGTAAGTAATTTTTCAATATAATAATTTAACAATAACTTTTCAATTATTAATTTTATTCTCATAAATTTTACCATCTACGTATTTCTGCAAATAAACCAACGTGCATAATCCAAAGTCAAAGGACATATTACCAATGCATTTTTATTAATTTTGGTGGTAATTCTTACAGTAATTCTAAGGTTTATGCTTATTAATGAAAATAAAAAAATGGAACAGAAAATTATGATCTGAAATACGGTTAATAAAATAAGTGTAAATATAGTGATACAAAGAGACAAGATAATGAAGTGTCAAATTTTAGATATATTTTGTAATTAGCTTTTCCAAAATGATTGGATATCTGGTAAGAGATAATAAAATCAGAATAAATGAAATATAGAACCTTTTTTTAACTCTCTAAAATTCACATACTCTTTATTAAGGGGTGTCTTTAAAAGCGGGCAGATTATTTTAACAGCCAAATTTGATTGCTAACTACTGATGGTTTAAGGAATATTATAATTTTCATAAATTTGTAACTTGCCTATACCAGTATAATCATCTGGATATGGATCACATAATATCAATATCGGGTATGGATCGTAGGGATGTTAAATGGCCGTTCCGATCCTAGGACTAAAAAAGACAGTCTTGGACTCGGTCCCTAAATTATATGAAAACATAATGAAAATACAATTCATTTTATAGGACTTAGATCCTTGGGATGTTCGATATATATGTAAATCAAATTTATGCATGTATTAGCGGCGAAGTCGTTGGTCCCGTTATGACACGTGAAACCGTGAAAGTAGAAAATTCGAATACCGCAAGATGAAGCACAGCCCGCTGATCGAAAAATCGGGAGTGCAAGATCAATGAATCAGATCTCAGTTATGCATAATAAAGGCTATTTGTATTACATGAACACACATATTACACAACTTAATAAAAGGATCGGATAAGATTGAATTTGCTCATTTAAAAATGGCGGATCAAAGACCCATTATTCTTTGGTCCCATCCGAGATCTCTTTCTACGGTTTTTGAACGACTTCTTCAACGTCCTCAAGAATTCCATGTTATCCATGAACCAATAAATCCAATTAATCGTGCTTATGTGACAAAAAACTTTGAATTTTTGAACCAAATTCCGTTACCTAAACCTACTGATCCGATCACTTTTGTACATCATTTCTCGCCTACTCTTAACGAAATTCTTGCCCCTCATTACTATAATGATGACAAAACACATACCTTAAGAGTTTTTGTGAAGGAACATGCATCCAATTTTTTAGATGCATTAGAAGGAAATTTAGAAGGAAATCCATTAGGATCCAAGGAAATTCTTTCAAAATTTAAACATACATTCATAATTAGAAATCCAGAAAAATCCGTAAAGTCTTTTTACAAAGCTGCAAATTCTACATATAAAGCTTGGGATAAAGCTTGTGTACCTAATTCTGAAAGATTTGACATTTTTTATTCTGAAACAGTTTGGCTCAAAAATCAAGGATTCTTTATGATTTAATTAAAAACATAACTGGAGAGGAGATTGTTTTAGTAGATGCTGATGATTTAGTTCAAGAACCAGAAAAAATTTTGAGAAAATATTGTGAGATGGTCAACATAGAGTTTAAAAAAGAAATGCTTGAATGGAAAGAAGAAAGGTTGAAAATATGGGATATAAAATTGTCAGACCCAGATATAGATTATTTGTGGCATAAGTATGTTTATTATTTTCAATTAATTTTTCTTTTTATATATTAACCATGTACATATATTATAAATAAAAAAACAGGAATGTAATACAAAGCACAGGATTTGACAAATCAATCAATAATGATGAAGAAATTGAATATCCTCAACATGTTGATGACTTAATTTCTAAAAGCAAACCTCATTATGAATACTTGTTTCAGCATAGAATTAAGATTTAGCACAATATTATATAATAGATGGTTATTTTTATAAAGAAAAATTCCAAAATTTTAAATGTGAGTTTAGTATTATTTAGATATTGACTCTGTATCAAGATAGTTTTTCATCTTTAATTAAAAGTCTATACTAAATGAAATATTATACAGTTTTAATCACTCTTGATATAGTTACAACCTTGTTATAATCATACTATTTTTTAATTTTAGCTATTATAAAACATATAAAATTTAATCTTTATATAGTTACAACTTTTTATAATCAAAATTTTGTTTTCTAACCTGGTGATTATATTGAGGTTTGACTGTAATTGTTATTGTTTTTTAAAAAATTATACTGTAGTTTTTTATAATAAATCATTGTGTACGGTATATACTTTAGTATAATCTTTGTTAACTAGCAAGTAAATTATTAGTTGTATATTGTGTTGCAAATATTAACCTGGAAAAAAATATTTATAAATGTTAGCATAATTACTAATAAATGTTGATACTAAAGTTGATACTGCTTGGTCAATCATTGTATGATTTTTTGTATTAGGAATTTTCTTTGTTATTGCCATATATTCATTCAACTAATCATTTATTTACTAAATTCTTCTTAACTTAAATAAAATAATCTTTTTTAACTTCAATTAAAATACAGTATGTATTTTTACATGGATTACCATATTATAGGAAATTTATGAAATTTTCCAGATTTTCTAATATTTCAAAGCTAGCTCTAATTGGATTTTCAATTTTTACTAATTAGAATTTTCTAATTTTCTACACAGTGTTATAAAATAGACTTTTTTATTGCTAGAACATTCTAAAGAATATTTTATACATATTATACATAATACATATGGTTTTTATAGTTTTTATAGTTTTATAGTTTTTATAGTTTTTGTAGTTTTTATAGTTTTTATAGTTTTTATAGTTTTTATAGCTTTTATAGTTTTTTGTTAGTTTTTTGTGGTTTTTATAGTTCTTATAGTTTATTGAAATATTATACTCTTTATTAACATTGTAAAAAATATAAACCCTAGTTTTTTGCTCTTTTACACAGTAAACTCAGATTCCCCTCTTCACCTTTTCTAATATTTGGGTATAGTTTTAGAGAGCTATTGTAAATTAGATGATTTCTATCTCTTAAGGGGCTACCCTATTTAACATTTTATTAGCCAATCAAATTGTACAAAAATTTTATATTAATTAATAAAAAAGTTTAATATTATATAACTTTTGATTTACTAAACCCTACTAATTTTAATGTTATTATAAATTCATAATGGACTAGCTTTAAGCATCTTTTTAATTGGTCTAGTATAAAACTATCTATTTTAAAAAACTATAATTCTTAACCCTATCTCTAATATATTTACCTAGTAATTTAAACTAGTTGGACTACAATTGGTTAACCAACTCAAACTGAATAATTTTGAGTAACTGGTTAAGTAAATACTTAATTGGTTAATCTAAACAACCAGTTGAGTAAATGCTTAATAGGTTTATAAATATAAAAATAAGCAAAGGTTCTAAAAGTTCTAAAATAAAAATAAATAAATATAGTAAATGAGCAAAATCAAGACAAAAATGAGTAAATGTCTAAGAATTTCTAAAAGTAAGATATAAAGTAATTTTAATTAGTTGCAATTAGTTAATGTCAAATATTTTGCTTTGTTACTATAATAAGTAAGCTTATGAGCTATCATGACAATAAAGTTAGATTGTATTACAAATGTAGTGGTATAACTATATGTATTAAAATTATTTTATTATAATTTATTGTAAAAAATTTGTTACAAAAAATTACAAACTACTATAGTAATACACAATATATAGTTAAAGTTGAGATAATTTATGTTGAAATCATAGTTATAAATTCTATTGTGAAAGTTTTGCTATAATTGTTGGAATTATAGTTGAGAATTTTACAAAACTATGTTTTATAATAATTGCAATACACATTATGTGATTAAAGTTTGAATTAGTTTTTAATTGAAATTACTATCATGTTTGCTATAAAAAATTTTGTTGCAAAACTTACTAACTATAATGTGACAGACAGTATATATCAGAAAAATAATCATTGTAAAAAATTTTATTATGCAACTTATGAACTATAGTAATACACACAGTATGTGTTAAGTTAGTTTGTATTGAAATTAAGCAGTCATAATTTCTATTAGGATTTACTGTAAAATTTATATGCTATTACAATGCCTTAATAATCAAGAATTTTTAAATACTATGAAAAATAATTTCATTATATGTTACCAAGCTACTTTATTTTGCAAAAATCACAAAATATTTTATTAATTCAAATGAGATATTTTCATACAACAAAAATCTAAAAAGTATCAAATTTATATGTAATTTAAAAGAAAAATTAATAATTTTAGGCATAGTATTACCCAAAGTATTTTAAAATGAATTTAATACTTTAGTTTTAGAGAATTCTGTTACTTACAAATTTACTTAAATACTTTAAAATAAATCAATTTTACCTATATCATAATTTGAGTGTAAGCTACAGACCACTTGCAACTTCATTTTTTTTACAAATTTGTTTTATTTTGATACTAATTCTGCCACTTTCATAGCATCTACCAATGAATTTGATATTAGAAAAATTACAATATTTTGAATTGTACAAATTTATTTATTTTTTTTACTTGCATTATTAAATGCAAACACATAGGGTTCCGCAATTTGATTTGATCTTCAAATATTTGAATCAAATATTTGATCAAATTCAAATTCAAATTTGACTATATTTGATTTGATCAAATTCAAATATGGTCAAATTTGATTTGATTTGACAAATATTTGATTTGATTTGAAAATTACTATTAAAAATTCAAATTCAAATCAAATTCAAATTCAAATATTTGAATCAAATCAAATTCAAATTCAAATATTTGAATCAAATCAAATTCAAATCAGGGTCAATTTGATTTGATCAAATTCAAATTGATTCAATATTTGATTTGATTTGAATTTGAGAAACCCTACAAACACATTTTTAAGACAAAATATGTTTTTTCAATGGTACTATAATATTTGTTTAATAACTTTTGATTGTCTTCTAAATTAAGTTTCAATATGAAGTTATCCTCTTTAATTTTAACATTTTTGCTTTTCAAGTAAAAAGCTTTATCAATTAAATACTCTATTTGTGTTTCCAATTATCAAAATTGTATTGGCTTGCTCTTCCAATTCCTTTAGATTTGATGTTTTTGTTCTATATTTATTTTTAGTTATTTTGTTCTAATACAATTTGTGGGTCAAGAAATCTTTATTTTGTTTGATTAATTTTTTTAATGTGTTTTTTATTTTAATAAAGTCTTGCTTTTTAAATTGAAGTAACATTTGAAATATTTTTAGAGTATTTTCATAATGACCCTTATGAGGCATTTTTTTTATCAGTTCCAAACCATTTGTTACTTCTTTAAATATAATTTATGTATCGTTTTATTTGCATTTTGTTTTTAAATGATATATTATTATTGATATGAAATAAACTAAATACTGAACTCATTATTAAATGATAGGTTTTGTTATTATTACTTTGCAATAACATAACAAGTCATGTGCCTGCCAACTAAAAGTTGAGTTGCTTTAATATAGCTCTAAAATGTTTAATATGTTTACAAGTTTTTTCTATTTAATGCAATAATAAGACTTTATATTCTTTTTTTTTTGTATCCTATAATGACAATAGTAGTAAACGTCTATATAGTATAGTATTTTAGGCAACCATATATTTATTAAATAATTTGAAATAATTATTTTTGGATTTTAATAAATTTAGCAAATTGCAATATCGCAAGTTAATATTTAAAAAAATTAAAATGATTATTAGTTAGAGTTAGGGTCCAAACTAGTATTAATATTAGGTTAGAAAGTGTGTATATATATACAAAATTAAGTACTAAAAACTTTTAAATAAAAGCCCTAAACTAGTTTACTTAATGAAATTTCTAGTTAGGGGGCATCCATAAATAACGTTATGTACCCCCTCATAGTAGCGCTGGACCCCCCCCCTACTATATAAAAAAATTTTTAAAAATCCGTATATTTATATATAAAATTTTACAAAAACTTGAATATATTATGATACAGTGGTCCAATTTGGATGATTTTGGTACCATTCGATTCGTCTCTATGAAACGAATCCAGTGGTACCAAAATCATTTCATTTGGATTACTGGGTCACGTTTTATTAACGAAATACTATTGATTTTATAGTAATTTTATAAGAAAACATAATAACCAATAGTATTTCGTTAATAAAACGTGACTCAGTAATCCAAATCAAATGAAATTGGTACCATTCGAATCCTCTCCTCGAGACGATTCGAATGGTACCAAAATCATCCAATATGGACCACTGGATCAAGTTTTAGGCAAATTTTAATAAAAAAATTGCGTTATGTTGGGGGGGACCTCTCCCCTATATAGTGGAAAATCGTTATATTTTGGGGGACCCCCCCTCAAACATAACGTTATTTATGGATGCCCTCTTATTTAAAATTTTTGATTTTTTTTTGTAATTTTTCCTAAATTTTCGTTCATTTTGTTATACAAGATCCTGTGATCTAATTGGCCAATCATATTAACCTGCAATATTTAACAACCTCCTTATTTTTATTCTTACTAAAAATTGAATTATAATTATTTATTACTATAATTAAAGCTAGAAGTATCATAATATATTTCATATATTGTATTTTTGTATTAATTTATAAAGTTTATTCATAATCAATGGTACAGAATAAGATGAATGACAAAAAGTACTACTTATCATTTTTTTTGTAATAATTTAATCTGGTTTTATCAAATTTGAATTATGTATAAAGTAGTACTTGGATTTAATCTGAATAACTTAACTTAATAAAAAGTAGAATAAAGTACTACTAATATTAACTCTCAAATAATTTATACCAAAATAAAGTTATTATTAATGTAAGACCCCAGACATCTTTCATATAGGTCATAACTAGATTTTGGCCAATTTTGACCTAATTTGCTGAAAACGACAAAATCTATTTATTTAAATAACTTTTGATCCAGTAATCAGAATTGAATGAACTTTTTTTTTGTTAGATGCGCCTCATTGAGAGCTTCATTTTAAAAAAAAGTTCATTCAAATTGGACCGCTGGATGCCAAGATAATTGCCAAAAACTGATTTTTTGCTTTTCAAATTTCAGGGGTTTTTGCTGAAATGCGTAACATATAACCTCTGTACTACATGTCCAGGGCCTATTAATGTTAACTTATTAACAAAACTATAAATCTTTATTACAACTAATTCTCAACCATATCAAAATACTATATTATATTTTTTACAATAATTATAAAACCATATATGCTAAAAAATGATTAATTCATAAAATTGATTTACTTTTTGTGAGTATAGAAATACTGTACAAAACAACTTGTTTAATTTTATTATTTTACAAGCTTATCTTTTTTTTTTTTTTTAACTTTGGCAATCCTGCTTTTATTAACTAGGAAGACTGTATATCTTTGTACACAAAATTTTAGTTTATAGCTACTACCGAAATCCCTCCTTTCTCTAATAAAAACTTACTCGCGCTACATAATGTCCGCTAAGTACGATCTGTTGCAACAACAATTTTCTCATACAGGGGCATGCAATTCTCTGCACGTGCTCCCTCGTGATCACTGAATGGCGCTATTAGCCTTGTCAAGATTGCCATTTCTTTAAATCCTCCTCACCTAGCTTCAATAGTGGAGTGATTTTAATCCAAAACCAAACAGAAAAAAAGGTACAAGCAGGAAATTTAAAAGGGAAAAGAAAAAAAAGGGGGGAAACTACAAAACCTAAGCGAAATACCAAATACAAACAAAAAGAAAAAAAGAAAGATGAGAAAGACAAAGAAAAAAACTAATCTATAACAAACACATAAAAGAAATGTGTAAACGTAAAAATTATATAATACTGTATAGAAACTCTACCAAAGTATTATATGTAAACTATATAGCAGAGAAATATACACTAACAAAATACGTCTAATTTAAAAAAAGAAAAGAAATTTCTACAAATATTCCAGAACAATCTCTGACACGTCATTCACTGTTTACATTGTAGCAAAATGAGCACTCGTGACGTTGACTCCAATTAGGTAGGCGCAATCCCGATTTGGAAGGAGTATACACTGCTGATCTTCTGGAGGGGTAAGCTGGATTTCCCACTTTTTGGCGAAATTTCGAAAAAACCAAAGAAGAATACCAAAAGTACCAACTTGTAAAGAACTGAAAGAGTATATGCTATACAAAATATTATATTCAACCAAGAGTACGCTTCTACTGATGTTTCCGCTTCTTTTGACAAATCTTTAGAGTTTTTGGCTCTACTACATCTTCTATAGTACCAGAGTCTTTTACCGGGGAGTCAAACCCAAAAGGAGAATTCTTTTTCAGCTCTATTTCAAATATCTCAACATTCGATCTGGAACTCTGGTTCCCAATTGCTCCAGGGTAAAGTTTTGTTGTGTATACATATAATAATTGTATAGTTGTCATAGGTTGGTAGTTGTGAAAAAAGTTGGTATGAGGGATCATCGAAAAGAGTTGTATATTATAATTGTTTACAAGCTTATCAAAAAATAAAAAGTAATGAATTATGTATATTATTATTTGTACTCTATTATGAAATGGTTTTTTAGAAATTTTTTATTTATAATTATTTATTTTAAGAAAATCATATATGGTGTTGAGAGCAGACTTAAAATATGGGCAAGTGAAAGATAATGAATAAATCAACATATACAAAAAAAACCCCTTCAATAAGACCAATAAACAGAAGCATATCAATTTGGCAAGATAAAGCTTTATTGGGCTTATATTTGAATGAGATTTTATTTAATCAAAAGAAAAACAAAGTATATATTTTATTTTTAATACTTTAAAACACATCTTACAAAGAAACAAATTCTATCTCTATTTATAAAACTTCAAAAGAAACAAAAAAAATTAAAAAAAAGAACATTATGCTATCAATTAATTGCTGATTTCAGCTACTTTCTATCATAGAAGTATGCACTCAATTTTACTTCCTCTAATTTTTATCATGAAAATTATGACATGGTCTCATACTATACCCAATTTGGCCTTACAGGTGAATTGTTATTAAAATCCCAACTTCAATAATTTTTCCTATTTTTGGTATATTTCTATCATTAGGACTAATAATAAATAGCGCCATAATTCAAACTGCAAGATGTAATAATGTAATAACTATTTATTACAAAAAGTAGTAATTGTAATAATATTTATTACATGTAGAGTTCCAACATCCAATCCGGTTAACCGTCCAACCGATCAACCGAACCGAAAAAAATGTCAACCGGATCGCAATTTTGACAAACCGGGTTAAATATGCCAACCGGATTAATATAACACAAACGGGTCACCCGTTGAAAAACGGGTAATCTGATTTTTTTTATTATGTTGACCTGCAACGATATTTCTCATTACGGCATGCTTGTCAAATTTAACTAATTTTTTGTCCTCAAATTTAAGTTTTGGGGACAAAATTATTTTTACAAATGCGCTATAATATATAGGTAATTGGGTATCTGGGTCACCCGATTAGCATTACCTGATTACAATTAGGTGACCCGATTTTAATCGAATAATCAGTTTTAGTTTCAGATAACCGGTTCCAATCGGTTTTCATCTAACGAGTCACGGTTGGAGATTTTCAATCCGGTTTGGAACCCTAATTACATGTAATAAATATTATTACATGTAATATGTAATAATTATTATTACAAGTAATAATTATTATTACAAGTAATAATTATTTTTACAAGTAATAATTATTTTTACAAGTAATAATTATTATTACAAGTAATAATAAGTTTTATTATGTAATAATTATTTTTTTTTTTTATGTCAAAGTTCTCGCTCTGGGTGAGAGTTTATTTAATCAAGCCTGTGGATCAAGGGCACCTCTTTGGGCACACCCACAATTGTTACATTGAATAAGAGTACAACTAGCCACACGTACAACTTTTGGTTGTCTAATTGAAGTAGTCCGCCTGAAGGCTCTACACTAGTAGCCATACCTACAACCCAACTAGAGGATTGTCTATTTAAACCCTCTGGTCCAACGCTTCGCATGTCAATCCTACTTGTGATCACTGGTACAGCCCTCCGATATATTAGTCTTATGTAATAATTATTATTATATTATATAATTATAATATAGTCATAAACCAAGATAAAATTATAATGTTTATTTAAATATATAATCTACTTTAACAGATATAAAAAAATAAAGTTAATAAATACAATTAATTTAAAATTATATTATATAAATAAAACAAGTAAAACTAATATATAATTAATTTAAAATTATATTATATAAATAAAACAAGTAAAACTAATATATTATAATCAATAAGTTATTTTTAAATTAAAATGGTGTTATTTTATGGCAACCTGTCGCCATAGCGACCCCATGATCGACCAATAAAAATCGATCACGCGAATCACGTGCTCGATTGATTTAATCAATCGGGCACGTGATTCATGTGATCGATTTTTATTGGTCGATTATATCCCTACTTTCTTTTCCGGATAAGCAGATAATACAAGATGCGTAAAAGAAGAAAAAAGCAAAGCTATGCAAAAAACTAATGTTTAAATTGACCTTGGTGTACTAATTAAAGATTATGGGCTTACATATAATAAGCATAATCCCAACTCTATAGCCTCTAACATTAAGGCCCTAACCCTAAATTTTTATTATCCGAACACGCGTAAAGAAAAAAAAGAGAAAACATGCAAAAACTAATGTTTAAATCGACCTCGGTGCACTAATTAAAAATGACGGGAATGAAATTTTACATATAATATGTATCATTCTAACCATATAGTCTTTAATATTAAGGCCCTAACCCTAAATTTTTATCACCCAAAGGCACGTGAAAAGAAAAAAAAATGAAAATATGCAAAAAATAATTTTAAATCGACCTCGGTGCACTAATTAAAAATGATGGGAATAATAATATGCATCATTCTAATCCCTTGCCTCTAACGTTAAGGCCCTAACCCTAAACCTTTAGCTCACGCACTCAATATCAGATTTTGCTTATCCACGCAAAAATGCTTTTCATCCGTTTAACTCCTATAACAATAACTGAGCAAATAATTTTTATTTTTTTTATTTTTTTTTATAACTAACTTATGCATTTATAGAAAAAGTTTAACATCTCTATTTACAGTAAAAACGTTTTATTATATTTTATTATAAAAAAAAAATACACATTGAACCGAAATTTTTATAACCACCAAGAATATCGTCAGTGCCAACCAGAACCAACTTATTAAAAGGAATCCACTTGAAATTCTTATACAATTATCAATATCCTTATTTCTACACGTCTATCCTTGCGTAGTTTTCTGAGGGTATGGTCACATGTTTAACACCAAGCGTTAGACGTGTTAAGTTTACATATTTTCCTTCCTTTAAGACATCTTTACCAGGAAAATTTGAAAGTATTTAATATGAGAAAGAAAATGAAGTCACCCACAGAAAAAACGACAAACATACAGAAGAAACCGCGACAAACTTATCGAAAGAATCCACGAATATTTGCCGGAATACGAATTTACTAAAAGCACCACAAGAACATGAACTTAAAAAAAACTCCTGGCACACCAAAATATGAAAAGAATAAAAAATGTCAGAGCTACCCGAATTGCACAACTTCGTGACCTCGCTTCAACAACGGCTCCAACGACGACTCCAACAACAGTTCCAAAGCTTCAACAATGGCTCCAATGATGACTCCAAGGCTTCTACGACGGCTCCAATGACGACTTCAACGACGGCTCCAGCGACGACTTCTAAAGAGAAAAGAAAAAAAATTATTTATTAATAAAAAATAAAAAACAAAAAAAAATAATCGCAAAAAAAAAAATCAATAATTATCAAAAGGATAATCATTGTTTATATATTGATCGCCAATCTCAAAAATGATTGGTCAATCATATAAGGGTCGTCATGGCAATGGGTCGCTATTTCCTTTTTGCCAAATTAAAATTAAAAAAATCTAAAGGAATTAATTATATTTAATAAAATATATTATTATATAATAAAATAGATTAATATATAGATACAAGTTTACTAAAATGCATCTATGGTGTTGAATACTATAAGTTAGTGATTGTACCCGGGTAGAATTTGCAATTGTGTGAAATAGTAATTTATCCAGATATCCGGGTAATTTAATAGTAACCGGGTAGAGGTTTTCCCAACGGGTACAATCTACTATAAGTACTATTTCTCAAAAATGTACTAAGTAAATAGGATCAGGTACTCTATATAAAAATGTTCAGAACCTCTAAAAACCTTATGAAAATAAAATTGGAACCTTATATATAATTTATATTATAGTATATATAACACCTTTTTATCCTAAAAATGCACTCTAACACTAATTTTATTAGTAAAAATTATAGGTACATTTTATAATTATTGTATAGACAATATTATTACATATAAATAAATAACTATATATATAATAATATGATTACATATAATAATATTATTACATGTAATAATATTATTATATATAATAATATTATTACATGTAATAATATTATTACATGTAATAATATTATTACATTATTATTACATGTGATAATATTATATATAATAATATTATTATATGTAATAATATTATTACATGTAATAATATTATTACATTATTACATGTAATAAATATTATTACAATTAATTAGCAATTCACGTAAGAACAGTACAATCTATAAAATTTTATATAATAACAATAAGCAAATTTACTATAACATTTCGAATGTTGGAATCCAGTTTGCCTACAATATAAAGTATTAATATTTTAAATATAATATAAAATTAAATTATATAGGCATAAAAATATGGTATTTGTCTTTCTTTTTATTAAAAGTCCGGTAGAATTTTCTAAAAATAAAAGGTACTTTACTAAGAGCTGAAGTTTTGAATTTTAAAAAAACCCGTCTTTTTACTATATAATTTTGGAAAATTGGATTCCATATTACTATTAAAACTATATAAATACTTATCCCTGACTTTTGTCCTGTTCTTATGTGAATTGCTAATTAAGGTTTTAAAAAACCCTATGTAATAATATATGTAATAAATATAATTGTAATAATTAGCTAATTATAGCAACATTCTTTAAGGACTAATTTGTTAAACAAAAAGTGTATATTTTTATTATTCTCTTGATGCTTTTTTCTTATCAAATGGATCTAGGACTATTACAGTCTTGATCTAATCTTTTTTCAATATGATTTTCTTGCTGATTTCATTATGATTGCAAGTGAAGTACAGTCAACCCTCCATAAATTCAACTTGTAGGGACAAGCCTATAACGTGCATTTAGGGAGGTTTGCATTTAGAAAGAGCCAATTAAATTGCAGCTTTTAAAAATTAGATCATCAAGTTTGTGTAACTTCTACCAAAACTGTATAACCTATCTTAAATACTAAAATTTGATTGGCCACGTGCATTTAGGGAGGTTAGTGTGATATAAAATGTTATTCAAGAGAATGTGCATTTACAGAATATAGAACGTGCATTTAGCACTAATAACATTTTATGGAATAGAAAAAACGTGCATTTAGAGAGGTATTGCATTTATGGAGATTGCATTTATAGAGGGTTGACTGTATTTATCTAGATTGAGGCTCAGAGTATATGGCTTGAATATGGAACTATAGGAACCTGATAAGAAATGTGTGCAAGAAAAATTTTTTTTTCAAAAAAATATGACCATATTAGCACAGTCGATGAATTATGATTATCAAAGAATTTTGCTCTGTCGCTAAAATTATTAGTAGAATATACTATAAATAGAAAAGTTAGTATAATGAAGTATGTAAAATAGATACAATAGTTGCATGGTAGAAGATTTCTGATTTAAGTATTTTTTTTAAGGGGAGTGCAGAAAATCACGTGATTTTTTAGGGGGGTGGGGGTCCCCAAATATCACGTCCTATATATATGTTGTAGCCCAAATGACAATCCTGCCCAGTTGTCAATTGGGCTAGCCCAGATGACAATTTTAATTTGGGCTGCCATTTTTGTTCCAGATGCAAATTGCAGATCTTATATTAAAATCCATTAATATTATATATATATTCACAAATAAATTGACCAATCAAAATAAATATAGGGATTGCTATTTATGCAGTTATGTTACACAAAGGCCTGGTGCATTGGTTTTGCAAAAATAATTTTTGGTTACATACTGTTAATGTTGTGTAATATTACACAGTCCAATTTTGGTAACCTAACACTGGGTCGGCCGGCATTAAGCTTAATGCTGGTGGGCACTATCATGATAATGTCACCAGCGAGGTTAGACATAATTCCGGCCTACTCTAACCCTAAATCATTAAGGGTTAGAGTGGGCCGGAATTATGTCTAACCCCGCCAGGGGCATTATCATGATAGTGTCTACCAGCATTAAACTTAATGCCGGCCGACCCAGTGTTAGGTTACCAAAATTGGATCTGTGTAACATTACACAATATTAACGGGTGTAACCAAAAATTATTTTTGCAAAACCAATAAATAGCAATTCCCTATATTTATTTTGATTGGTCAATTTATTTGTGAATATATATATAATATTAATGGATTTTAATATAAGATCTGCAATTTGCATCTGGGACAAAAATGGCAGCCCAGATTAAAATTGTCATCTAGGCTAGCCCAATTGACAACTGGGCAGGATTGTCATCTGGGCTACAACACATATATATAATATTAATGGATTTTAATATAAGATTTGCAATTTGCATCTGGGACAAAAATGGCAGCCCAGATTAAAATTGTCATCTGGGCTAGCCCAATTGACAACTAGGCAGGATTGTCATCTGGGCTACAACATATATATATATATAAATAGCCAATCATATTGAAGAAAATCGATTTTTAGTTAATCGCGGATAGTTGCTACATAGTAAAGTCTAAATTTTACTAAGTAAATCGAAAAAAATCGATAAATATACATATCCAGCAGATCAAGATACACTTATCACGAAATTTTCATAAGTATTAAAAAACTTTTTATTATTTAACTTTTAACTTTTACATTCGTCGAATAAATTTTTTTAAAAAATTTTAATTTTTTTATCGAACGTAAAAATCAAAAGCAATTAATAAAAAATTCTCTAATACTTATGAAAATTTTGTGGTAAGTGTATTTTGATCTACTGAATAAGTTTACTTAATCGATTTTTTTTCAATTTGCTTAGTAAAATTTAGACTTTACTATGTAGCGACTTTTGTCGATTGTGGGGTAGCTTATTTTCAGGTCAAAGACGTTTTTGAGTTTTTTTAAATTTGATTGGTCAATAGTCCTATCACTAGGGGGTCAGGTCCTATGTAAACCCTAATTACGTGATTTACTACACTCCCCTAACCTGACAAAATTGTATCAATTTATTAGAAACTAATTTAGTTATTGCATAGTATGCAAATTGAGGTTTTTGTCTTTTTTTAATTATTATTTATTTTGCTTTAACAAATTTGGGTTAATTTATTAAAAGTATCCTCCTAGTTTGATAATTGTATAGTATTTGCTCTTTTTTAATTGTCATTCATTTTGGCACATATAAATCTATTGTTTTTTTTAAACATCTTGTAAGCTACTATACTCTTTCTACTATCATTTTAATATCAAAATTGTTTATGAATTTTACAGAAGAATCTAGGTAGGCGTTTAGTACTAGTTGTTAGCAGATTTTATAGCAAATTTATTAGCTAAATATTTTTTATTTAAAGATATGATTTTATTTGTAAAATTTTTTATGGTCTTGGGACAAAATTAATCAATTCTAATCCAGCCAACCATGATTCTGATACACATATCTGTACAAGTTTTAAATCATATCAAGTGAATTTAGAAAGGTAAAAAAATTTATTTGCAGTTTATATATTTTATTTTATAAAATTGAATTAATCGCTTCTTTAAATTTTATGACTATATGTTCCTCTACATGGGCTGATCAAGAATATGTACCCAATGGGCTGTTCTTTCTTTTAAATATTTTCTAACAATTAAAGATGTTACAATTATAAGCTGGGATTTTAACAATTAATAAAAAATGATCGAGTTTGACATATTTGAGAAGGCAATAATGTAATAAAAGCTACTGCTTATAACTTTTCTATTTATGGTTAGCTTTTTATTGATTTTTTACAATTTTATATTGCAATTCTCTACTTACTTTATATTATAATTTATTACAATATCATATAATACGGTACTAAAAACTGTATTAATATCTGTTTATGAACAAAAAACAGAAGAAGAGAAGCTAAAGGAATGTAAAAAGTGAATAGAGCTAAAGAAAAAAAAGCCGAGAAAGCAAAAAAAAAGAAGCTGAAGAAATAGAAGAAGCTAAAGAAATAAAAGAAGCTAAAAAATAGAAGGAGCTAAGTAGTAAGCCAAAGCGTTAGTTTGACTTTGGCTGTTTTAATGAAGGTTAATACAAACAGGTTCAAGAACAAATACAAGCAGAAAATAACACAGCTTTTCTGTTCTATATCCAAATAACAACCATATAGTTGGCAAAGAATTGTGTCTCAAACAACTATACTTTTGGGTTGCTGCTAGTCTATATAATATGTATATATTCAATAATTTATATGAAACTTTTATCGCAGAGATATTGTACCTATTAGAAAAATTTCTACTAAAAATGATTAGATTAGGAGAGTGCCATTTATCAGCTGATTAGGGTTTCACTAAATGGATGACCCCCACCCCCACCTGATAATTTTTCTAAGCATTTGATTAGTTAAAATTTATAATAAATATAATTGCTAAAATTTGATTACAGAATTTTAAGNGACCCCCACCCCCACCTGATAATTTTTCTAAGCATTTGATTAGTTAAAATTTAAAATAAATATATATATTAAATATTGGATAACTTGTGATCTACCATTCTGTTTTGGATGGTTCAACTACCAAAATGTTTGTCTCAATGAGACAATTCTAAAAAGCCCAAAATCATTCAAATCCAATTACAGGATCCCAGGATTGTTCAACTTTTGTGTAATTTTAATAGTAATTTTTAAAATTACTAAGTAAATTTTTTTAATATTAAATAACTTTTGATTTACTAGTCCATTTTGAATGATTTAGCTACCAAAATGTACACCTTAGTGAGATGATTCTAATGATCCCAAAATCATTAAATTCTAATCACAGGATCCTAAGATCGACAAAGATTTGTATCATATATAATTATATATAGTATATATATTTACAAATGTTCTAGGAGATTTTGTTCAGTTTAAAGAGAGTTTAATAGTGTTCGGTTTAAAAAGGTTTGGATTAAAAAGAGGCGACTATATATATTGGCTAATTTAAGGAATTGCTAATAACTTTTAATCTACTGGCCCATTTTGGATGATTTAACTACCAAAATGTTCACCTCAATGAGATAATTCCAACAAGCCCAAAATCGCTAAAATCCAATTACAGGATCCCGTGATCAATCAAATTTTGTAAGATTTTAATAGTGTTTTTAGAATTACTATGTAAATATCTTAAACAGTAAATAACTCTTGAAACACCAGTCTGTTTTGGACAATTTAACCACCAAAATTTTAGTCTCAATGAGACAATTTTAACGAGTCCAAAATCATTAAAATCTAATTACAGGATCACAAGATTGTTAAACATTAGTATAACGGCTTATCTACAAACCTAATAGGTTTTTTATATTTTAGTATGTAAAAATCTATTAGCTTCATAGATAAACTGTTACACTAATTTTTAACGATCTTGTGATTCTATAATTATATTTTAATAATTTTGGGCTCATTAGAATCATCTCATTGAGATGAACATTTTGTTGGTTAAATCGTCTAGAACGGACTGGTAGTTCAAGAGTTATTCACTGTTAAGAATATTTACATTATAATTTTAAAAACACTATTAAAATCTTACAAAATTTAATCAATCACAGGATCCTGTAATTGGATTTTAGCGGTTTGATCTTGTTAAAATTGCTCATTGAGCCAAACATTTTGGTAGTTAAATCATCCAAAATGGACTAGTAGATCAAAAGTTATTAGTAATTCCTTAAATTTGCCTATATTAATTGTTTATAGAATACAAATCTTTGTTGATCTTGGGATCCTGTGATTAGAATTTAATGATTTTGGTCTTTTTAAAATCATCTTACTGAGGCGAACATTTTGGTAGTTAAATCATCAAAAATGGATTGTTGAATCAAAAATTATTTCATATTAAAAATTATATATATACTAGGAAAATGCATAGCATTGTTAGAACCAAAGCATATTATATGAATCATCTCATTAAACAAACACGTGAATATGCATATTTTGTTATACTAAATTAACAAATTTGAACATGCATGCGAACAAACAAAAAATTTCCAAATTACGTTTCTGATATGATCTTCATAAAGTTTATGCTAATACATCAAAAAAGCAACTTTTGGGGGCTAAGTGCATCAAAAACGTAATTTTTGTATTACTTAATGCATAGAAATTGAGAATTTTCTGCTATGTTCCAGATCAATAATATTATATATAAATATAATTAAGTTATATGTGACACATATAATAATATCACTTGTAGATCATCTTTGTATTGATAAAGTTTAGTTTTTGTTAGTTTACTATTAGGGTGAGCATCTAGGTTTAGGGTTAGGGTTTGGGAAGTGTTTAAGATATATAGTAAAATCACTCAAGGAAATTTTTTTATTAAAGCGCGAAAGGTGGTTTTCTATGCAGATTTTGAGTAATAAGCGATTTTTGTTGGTTTTTTGATAAAACAAACATTTGGTTTAAATTTTCTGATTATGTTACATTACACAAGATTCTGAAATCTGATTAGTTCAGTGATATATAAGCCGTTGTCACTTATGTAACAAATAACTTTACTCTATAAATATATATTTATATATATTATATATATTATATCAGTTTTACTAAATTACACTACTAGCATTCAACACCAGTATCAGAAATTAGATATTTACCTTAGTATCATCATCAAAAATTTACCCTCATATGACCTGTACCAAAATTCTTTCAAGTTCGTTTATGTTAAGTTAGGGTTAGGGTGAGTGCTCAGTTAGGGTTTGGGTTTAGATTGTTATATAGTAAAATCACTCAAGAAAACTTTTTTTTAGTTAAAAAAAGTGGTTTCTTATACAAACTTTTAAGAAATAAGCTTTTTTTGACAAAAGAAATGTTTTGAGACATTTGTTTTTATTTTTTCTGATTGTATTACATTGCACCAAATTATGATCTTTTATTGGCCAATAATTACGTGGGGGTGAATTTTTAATACCGATACTGAGGTAGATTGTTAATTTTATATAGTTATATGATTTTCCAACCTATTTTCCGATGATGTTCCAATCTAATTTCTGACACTGGCGTTGAACGCTAGTAGTGTGCTTTAGTAAAACCGTATTATATTATATATAGAACCTGATAATTGCTCTACCCCCAAACCTCTAAAAAATCAGCTAATAAATGGCACTCCCCTTACCAGTTATTTATTTTTATTTATTATTATTATATAATCTTTTTTTTTTTAACCCTTCAGCTCTATGGCTGTTGGGGCGCGTATGGTACTTATTTATTAAGGTCCTTGTTATTTTTGTACATTAAGCTCGTATGATTTTCAAATTAAATTTCTATATTGATACATATTTGTGACTAGTTATACCACCTAATTCTGTACTCAATTACCCAGATATCACTTATTTTGGTTACCCAATCCGCCAACGGTGTCATCAGATTTTCAACTTCTTCCGGAACCTCAGGTCGTCCGTACTGCCAGGGCGCAGGGAGGATAAGGACATCTCAGTACTTCCTTCCGTTAGCCTTCTGAAGTTTTAGCTTCCAACTTCAGCCAAGACCTCTAGTCGTTCGCACCGACTGGGGCAGGGGAATATTCTTGGACATTCTTCCTTCGGCCTTCCAAAGTTTTTGTTTTTCTTCCGTTTCGGGTTAGGACTGAGCTCATCCTGAGTTCATCTGAGATCTTTTTTCTTATCGGGTTAGTGCAACTTTGCCACTTTTTTATCATATTACCATTCAACCGGAATCCCACTGGAAGTATACATTTATTCAACCGGAATTCCACCGGCAGTATCCATTATTTTCGAAATTTGGCAGCACAAACACACCAATGTGGTTAAATTAACCAACCGCGGTCCTGGCATCCTAGTTCAGCCCTTCCTCTTGTAATCGCATATAGTTTTTCCATGTCCTCTAGTGGGGGTTGAACCGGAGACCTAACGTTTGGCGACCTGGGAGCGTAACCACTTACGCTATCAGCCTGCAGGTAATTTGTCCCTTTTCTATTGATGTCCCTCCATATTTTCTATTTAGTACAATCTCTAACTTATCATATTATATTAATATGTTATTATTTTAATCTCATAAAGTGTTTGTCGCTTCAAAATATTTTAAAACCATGGAATAAATTTCTTGATCAGGTAATACTAAAAGTTAAAGAACCACATATTCTTTATAACTTTTTTAAGATTTTGTTAAATTTTAATTATATTCCTAATATATACTTCTATTATTCTATATATATATATGTATTATTTATATATTTCTAATTATTTATTTTATTTTATTTTATTTTTAATATTTCATTATTTATTTATTATTTATTAATAGGTTGCTATTCAATTGAATGGTATACTAAATTAATAGTTTATTTCACTATCTCAAACTATGTATAATTTTTATATATTTTTATAAATATATTATAGTGCATTTGTAAACTATGTAAAATTAAAAAAAGTTTAACTACTACTAGTAAGTTAATTTAATTGACTTTATATTTTGTTTCCAAATTCAAGTATTCAGTTACTAAATTTTATTATTGAAATTATTGATCAATTCAAACCAAATTTTAAAATTTATTGGCCATCTGAATATATAGCAATATAATACCTAACCCATATTCCCACTAAATCTACTTAATTTCTTTAATTTCACAAATACATCATAATGATATATTCAATATTTGCTATTGTTAAATTATAAAGGATCTTAGGGCCGTGTTATTAATTACTTGATTATTTTTTATCAGAGGCCTACTCCCTCTTCCTCTTCCTTAATATATATATAGTTAGGTTTTTATATATAATTTCAACTTTTTTTGCTCTCTCTCCCTCTAAAAATCACCTAATTTTTGTCACTTCCCTTAGTTGATTTCAAAGTAAATTTAGGACCCCAAAATATACATAGATAGGTAGGTTAATTATAAAATTACTAAAAATAGAAAGATTTGCAGAAAACCCTCAAAAATAAGCAAAAATTACTATAAATAGAAAAGATCTATATAAAAAATACAAAAATAAGCAAACTAATATCTAACCTATCTATATATATTTCGGAATCCTATAAATTTACTACACTTATTTTATTTAGAATATAATTCAAGATCTAATCTCTTTAAAATTCTATAAGGTCTTGCTGTAATGAAGCTTAGAATATTGTTACCCAAATATTTGTTCACAAATTATGCTATTTTTTTTAAAGCCATGAAAAGTAGTCTGTTCTAATGGTTGCTTATTTATTACCAAGATATATACAAATTATTTTTGACCTCAATTTGGTGTACTAAGTTATTATCATTATATTTTTTCTATTGTATAAAAATTTTTAATAAACTTATACTTTATAATATTGGTTTTATAGTTTTTCTTACAAAAGATTAAAAATTTTCTCTGATAATAGGTTCTTTTAGCTAATTAACAAAGTGACAATACAATTTATAAGATTGGTTTTTAGTCTATTGAAAATTGGTTAATTAAAAAATTATAAATTAATTGATTGATTAATTCTTTTACTCAGAATAGCACATCTGATTAATCATTTTTTGTTTAATAATAATACTTAATTATTACTTTAATATACAAACTTGAAAATATTTTATAGATTTATACCAAGTTAATGGTATTGCTGAATTGTCGATTAAAACAATTGTAAACAATAATTATAAGAGAGAAGTTATTTGTAGCTGTGGCTATATGTAGCTGAAATCAAAAATTATATGATATATATCTCAAAATTTCACTAGGATAACCCCTGTTGTGTTACTAAGCAAAAGTGCTTCTCTCGCGATTTTACTTTAAATCTAACTAAAACCCTAATCCTAATCCTAAATCTAACTTTAACTCTAATACTAATTTTAATCCTAATCCTAACCCTAAAGCTGTAAAATTTTTTATTAAAAAACCATATCAATAGTACAGTTACATGTAGCCTATGGCTATATATAAATTAATTCTAATTATAATTAATTAAAATTTTTTTGGTTTTTTTTCTTTGCTAAAACTGTATTTACCATCATATAACAGATTTTCAAAGATTTTGTTAAAGTTTATGATCCCGAAATGTTTACTCATATAACTAATAGCATTACTTTTCAAAGGTACTTTAGATATAAATTCTTATTTATTTTTATTATAATTTTCTTACTGTCTTGCATTTTCTAGATAGTTATATTAAGCCAACTAAAAATTAGACAATTTTATTACAAAAGTCTTAGGTACAAGGATTGGCTAAAAGTATTTATCTAATACTCTATATAACAATATAGAATATATGCAATTCATTAGAACCCTTAACTTTGTAATTAAATCAATATTTTTTATATTAAGTTATTTTTAAAAGTGCTAATAGTAAAACTATTTTTAATTCTTGGTATAGTTATTTGATACTGGCTTATGCTATAAAGTATTTAATAATAATTAATGCAACAATCCAATGATTCAAAATAAATAAATAAAAATTTGTAATACTTACTAATGGATAGCTTAAATAATAATAAATCAACACATTATTAACTAGCAGAAACTATATAGTTGCAAATTTTTACCAACAATATTATAAACAATTTTTTTTTTAAAAAAAATAAGGCCAAATTTTTTAATCAGATATTGATTATATTTATTGACAAATCTATCAATTACAATAGATTATTTATATTAAATTTGTATTTCCATATACAATTTTTTCAATTGAACTTGAAATTCATTAAGATCTAATTTGGATTTTAAATTTATGTGATTTTTAACTTCCAAATTTACTGAATTTTCTCTGACTAGATCATCTAGTTAAATAACCCAAATAACTCAAATAACAAATAACCAGTCATTGATCATTTTACAGAACTTAAAAGAGTCATTTAACTCTGGTTAATTAATTCTCTAATAACTTTTAGCCAATCATAATTGATTATTGTTTTTTGTAAAACAAAACATTGCTAGATAAATATTATTATATAATAAATGGCTGATATGATTCAAAATGACCAATTTTTATTCAATAAATAAGTAGCATTTATATTTTGCTAAATAACTAAGTTATTTATCATATCTGTTATAAAGCAACAATTAAACTAAATCATATTAGATATAAAGTGATTAAGAAAAAATACTAGGCAAAGATAATATATTTACTTTTTTTTAAAAAAAAGTTCATGAATAATAATTTACTGATTACAAAATTATATATAGTATTTTATTTTCGAATTTGCAAATAGCAGTTCAATTAATAATTAATGTGATTGATAGGGTGTTAACTATATATAAAATGATCTAATGATTAAATAATCCTAGTTATTTGGTAATCATTTAGTCACAAGTCATTTTTAAATAGGAGAAACTTAACCTATACTCCAGAGTAGAGGGTCTTATCCTGTGCCTGTTATATGACTATATTTATAAAATTAAATTAAACTAATCAATATAGAATCATATATTTTTTCTATTATCATTTTCAAAGTACTTTTGTTATGCTTTTGTTATCGTTGTGTATTGTTCTTTTGTTATCATTTTTGTAGTGCTTTTGTCGCTTTTTTGTATTGCTTTTGTTATTATTTAGTAGTACCTTAGATCATAATTTGGTAGCACCTTTTGGTCATTATTTGGTGGTACTTTTGGTTATACTTTTTATTGGGAAAATAAAAACATTAATAATCTATTGATCTTCAAATTTATCAAATAAGTGCAAAATCTTGTTTAAAAAATTGCAAAAATCTTCAAAATTTAAATTTTTGCAGTTCTTCACAGATTTTTTGCCAAAAATCTGTGCAAATATTTAAAAAGTATAATCTTCGCAGATTATAATAGGTGCTACCTATTATAATCTGCAATAATCTCCAAAATTATAATTTCAATACTTACCGAACACAAGAAAATCAATAAACAAAACAAAACAAAAATAAATAAATAAAGTAAAAAACAGTTTTTTTTATTCACTTTTTTTTTTTTATTACTGTATTATTTTTTTTATTCTGATTTTTTATTTAAAATTCAAAATAACACGATGGTGCATGATTGTGAGAATAAAAGTCAATTTCCAGTTATAAGAAATAACTAGAATTTACTTTTATTTCCCATATACTTATAATTTTAAATGGGTTTATTTTAATTTTATTGTTTTTTTTTAATTATTAATAATATTATTGTTTTTTTATTTATTTATTTATTATTTTAATTAACAATATTGTTTTTTTTTATTATCAGTTTTTTTTTTATTTTAATTTTTTTTATTTTAATTAATTTTATCTTTTTTTTTAATTTTATCAGGTATTTTTATTTTCTAGATCAATTTTTTTTTATTTTCTTTTATTTTTTATTTTTTTTTAATTTTTTTATTTTACTTTTTTTTATTTTCTATTTTTATCATTTTTTTTATATTTTTATTATCGTTTTGTATTTTTTTTTATTTATTATTAATTTTTTTTAATTTTACTTAAATATAATTTTTATTCTTATTTTTTTAATGCGTTTGTTTTTTTTATTTAATTTTTTTTTATTTTCTATTTTTATTATTTTTTTATATTTTTATTATGTTATTTATTTTTTTTATTTTTTTACTTATTTAATTTTTTTATTTTTTACTTAAATATATTTTTTATTTTTTATTATTTAATTTATTTAAAAGTTTTTTATTATTAATCGTATCATACATACCTCCTATATGATCAGCCAATCATTTTTCAGATTGGCAATCATACTGTATCAGGTATAAATATTTTGTTTTTCTATTTTTTTATTTATTTTTTTATTAAAAGCTGTCAACATTGTTGGAGCCCGGAGACACTAGAACTTGTACAAAGATAAGTTTCAAGTTTCTTTCTTTTTTTTTTTGGTATTAAGGTAAGGTCTTGCTTATATCTTTATTAGCAATTTAGAAGTTTCTTTCTTTATTTGTTAATTTATTTATTTATTATTATTAACTTCTTTTCTTTCTTTTATTTTAGGCTTGTGCTTTGGTAGAGTGCTAAAATTGGACGCCGAGAATGTAGAAGAGGAATCTGTTGGACGCTGTGAATGTAGATGAGAAATCTGTTGAAGCTATTACAAAAACCATCATTGGAGCCGTAGTTGGAGCTATTGTTAGAGCCGTAGTTAGAGCCATCGTTGGAGCCGTCATTGGAGCCGTAGTTAAAGCAGCCTTAGAACTTCATGAAGTCGTATTTAGATTAGCAATTTTCTCGTCATTTTGGTGATTTAGTAGGTTTTTTTATTTTTTTCAGGTTTTTCATGAGTTCTTTTGTAGGTTTATCATTTTTAGTTGAGTTTCAATAGGTTTTTCATTGGTTTTCACGTGTTTCTATGGCATTTGTGTGGTGGTTTCTCTACGGTAATTGTGGTGTCTCTACAGCGATTTGTATGGTGTTTTTATGCGATTGTGTGGGTTTCTTTGCCGTTTTTGTGATGTTTCTATGCCTTTTGTAGTAGTCTTTATGCATTTGTGCTATGGTGTCTCTATGGTATTTATGTGGTATTTGTGTAGTATCTTTATAGTGTTTGTGTGTGTTCCTAAGACGTTTTTGTGGTGTCTTTTGTAATATGTTTTGTAGTTTTTTTTTTTAATAAAAAAATATATTTTTTTATTATTTTTTAAAATTTTATAATTGACCAATAATATGTATTTGTAATAAATTACATTTGTTAAAATATATGAATATTTTTAATATATGAAAAATTAGTATTAATATTTATAATAATAATAATATAAATTATATTGTTATAAATATTCGAATAAATTTTTTAATGTATGAAAATTTAGCTAGTATTTAATATTTAAACGAGCATATAGTAATTTATTTTTATTCACTTTTGGCTATTATATCCCTGGTCTGTGCAGATTTATGTATTTTTAAAAATTATCGCAAAATTTATAAAAAAAATTTCTTTAAGTATAGTTGTAGGGTCACAGATCTTCGCAAATTTTTAATTATTGTTTTTTTTAGAAATCTGTTCAGATCTGAACCTAAAAAATTATCCTGATATTGGTCATTGTTTAGTGGTACTTTATATTGTAGTTTGGTGGTGTTTTTGGTCATAGTTTGGTAGTGCTTTTGGTCATTGTTTGTTAGTACTTTTTGTTATCATTTGTTGGTGCTTTTTAGCATCATTTGTTGGTACTTTTGATCATTGTTTAATAGTGCTTTTGATCATCATTTGGTGGTGCTTTTGATTATACTTTTGATCATTGTTTGGTGGTACTTTTCGTCATCGTTTGGTGGCACTTTTGGTTATCATTTGGTGGTGTTTTTGGTAGTGCTTTTGGTTATTGTTTGGTGGTGCTTTTGGTTGTTGTTTGGTAGTGCTTTACATTGTTTGGTGGTGCTTTTGGTTGTAGTTTGGTGGTATTTGATCATTGTTTGTTGGTGCTTTTGGTTATTATTTGGTAGTACTTTCATCATGTTTGGTATTTTTAATTGTTATTAGAACTTTTGGTTATTATTTGCTATACTCTTATAGTGTTTTTTTTTTGAATTTTGTCTTGCCATGTTTTTGTTAATTCTTGATTTTTTATTTCTTTATTTATTTATTTATTTTTATTTTGCTACTTAGTATTTTTTTTAGTAAAAAATTGTTTTTAATATATAATTATAATAAAAAAAAAAGACTTAAAATTTTAAAGTTTTAATATTTGAACCAATCATATTTAGACAGTATAGGATAAAAACTTATACCTCTCGGGCATAAAATAAAAGCCTCTACCCCAGGTACAGGTTAAGGACACTTTTCCAAATAATCCAAAATTTTAATGACCAGTCATTTTGAGGTTATTTAAAACCATTTAAAAAATTAGTGAATAATTAGGAATTTTTAAACTCAATTTTTTCTTCTCCCCTTGTTCTATATTCCTGAAAAATTTAATTTAAAGTTAATAAGTAAGATTTAAAAGAATCTTAGCTCAAAGTTATATAGCAAATTCATATGTTTTTTTTAAATTTTTAATTATAGATAACAATAAAAGAAACATGTCCTGGGCCTGCTATTTTACAAAAGTTTAACCAGTATCATTATATCATTTGATTTAAATACATGATCCAAATTGTAACTCTAAATTATCAAAAATTTTGATCTTGGAAGCTAATATCATATGTTTAAAATTACAAATTAATTTTATCCAAAATTGTTTGTTTGTTTTTTTTTTTTAGATTTTTGGCCAAAAAATATAGTTTACAACTATATAATCTGATAACAACTAGGTAATTATATAGATAGTTATAAAAAGATACATTATTTGGCAAAGCTATAATAATTTTAAATTAAAAAGCAATTATATTAAATTAAAAAAAAATTGTAGGAAATTGCTTATTGATAAGTTTAGAATTAAAAACATTATATTTTAAAAATATATAGTTATTGAGTGTGAAATAATGAGAAGTGTAATAAACTATGTTTAACAAAACTATATATAGTACCATAGAAAATTAATTATTAAAGATTTTTTTGAATTTAATGATCAGGATAATTATCAGAGTAGTGACTGGGATTATTTGTCTCTTTTTATATATAATTTAATAGTAAAGAGTGACTTGTATGTTTTTAGATATTTAGAGCAAATGGCTTTATTTTTCTTAATAATTTTAGAATAAATAGATTCTTAAACACCTTTATAACAAACTTATTTTAAAACTTTTTTAATATTAATCAAGTTGACTTTTTACAAAAATTTTATAAACTATACTAAGAGATGTATTTTCATGATGGGCAAAAAATTTAATTTTAGAATACAAAATTTTTAACGTAACTTTGCTATAAAGGTGTTTAAGAACCAATTTATGCTAAAATAATTAATGTACTCAAAAGGCGCTTTCATGTTTGTGCTACACGAATTGAATATTCTGACTAAGATTTGGCCTCTTTTTGGTTAGAATCATTATTTGCTTTTGGCGAAAAAATGCATATAAAAAGAAGTGATAGTATTACAAATTTGAAAGCATTTTATATTTTAGTTCTCTAAATTATGATCTAGATCTTGATCTTGATCTTAACCTTGATTCCTAGTGCTTCATTTTTATTCCGCTACAAATAACCATTGTATTTATAAAAAAATTTTGGTGTTGGCCGCTTTCGGTTATTCTTTTCATGAGCTTAGCTATTGATTATTATTTAATAAGGGCCGTGTCATTAATCACCTGATTATTTTTTATCAGAGGCCTACCCCCCTCTCTTTTCTTTAATATATAAATAGTCAGGTTCCTTATATATAATTTCACTTTTTTTACCTCCTCCCCCCCTAAAAAATCATCTGATTTTTGTCACTCTTCTAAGCTACAGTCAACTCTCCATAAATGCAACTCGAAGGGACAAACCTACAACGTGCATTTAGGGAGGTTTGCATTTAGAGTGAGCCAATTAAATTGCAGCTTTAAAATTTTGATCATCAAGTTTGTGTAACTTCTACTAAAACTGTATAACCTATCTTAAATACTAAAATTTAATTGGCTACGTGTATTTAGGGAGGTTAGTGTAAAATAAAATGTTATTCAAGAAATTGTGCATTTACAGAATACAGTCGGACCTTCATAAATGCAACCTCCATAAATGCAATACCTCCCTAAATGCACGTTTTTTCTATTCTGTAAGATGTTATTAGTGCTAAATGCACGTTCTATATTCTGTAAATGCACATTTTCTTGAATAACATTGTATATTACACTAACCTCCCTAAATACACGTAGCCAATTAAATTTTAGTATTTAAGATAGGTTATACAGTTTTAGTAGAAGTTACACAAACTTGATGATCAAAATTTTAAAGCTGCAATTTAATTGGCTTACTCTAAATTCAAACCTCCCTAAATGCACGTTGTAGGTTTGTCTCTTCGAGTTGCATTTATGGAGAGTTGACTGTAGAAAAAAACGTGCATTTAGGGAGGTATTGCATTTATGGAGGTTGCATTTATGGAGGTCCGACTATAATAAAATTAACATTTTCATATTTTTTTTTTATTAATAAGATAATAATAAAAAAATAAATAAACTGTACATTATCTAATTAGATATTGATTAATTAATTGTTTTAACAAGAACAAATAATTTAAAACATTTTCTGGTTAAAGATTTAAGAAATATTCTGAATTTTATAATAAAAAATAAATTTTAATTTTTAATTGTAGATAAAAATTAAAATTATTAATTTTTATTTTTGCAATATAAAGCTACACATTACACAATCTTTGAAATACTATGCTTTTTTAATTTTAAATTATCCTGAAACTTTATAAAAGTGCATTTATGCTATGCATGTAGTTTAAATAAAACTGATTTATATGATCTCAGTATTTAAAAAAATACTGTTAATTAATATTAGAATTAGTTAGAAGTAGAACTTTAGAAAAAAATTGTTAAAATTTTGCATTAAATTCTTTTGTTAATACAAACTTAATTATAGACTAAATTTTAAAACAAAGACAATTTTTTTTAAAAACACTCAATTTTTTAATAAAAAATTGATTCTTTTTTTATAATAATCTGCAAATTTCCTGAAATAGTGATCAAATATAATTATTATACAGTACAATTTTTTTTATATTATCCCAATGTCTTCATATAGTCTCTTCTTGTTATTATTTACTTCTGCTTTTTTAAGTTTATTTATTTATATCATTGTTCTTTACTAGCACTTTTTTCAGATACTCTACTGCATTTTCTTTTTGCTAATACTATTATTTACTTATATCTTCTACTAGTATTATTGTAATCTTCTATTGGTGCTGTTATGCCTTTCTTTGATCTGTATTATTTTTTGCCATTGTAGTCTTTGTTAATATTTCTTTTGTGTATTATCTTTTCTCTGTGTAATCTTTTGTTAAAATTTTTTTTGTCTTGCATCTAATTATTAAATATAGTACATTTATCATTAATACTATGTAGAGGTCTTACCTGGGTCGAAAAATCATGACCCGGGCGGGTCAGATGCTGACCCGGGTTTTGACCCGGGTCAACGGTTTATGTAGAAAGTTAAAATTTCTTACAAGTTGGTGTAATATTGTTATTGGTGTAACACCATTTATTCTTAAAAGTCAGTATGTACTAGTGTAAAGAAATATCTTGTACTCTAAAATTTTGTTATTTATACGTACCTAGTAAGGTATTTGAAGAAGTTTAAACTTACATTGCCAAATATCTATGAATAAACTCAATGTTAAACAATAACATTCATTTTTAGAACGTTTACGTACTAGGTTTTTTTGTTACAGCCTAATTATCTTTCAAATTAGTGCGATAATTGAATTCTGAGAATCCTATGATGCCATTGTGAAATCAATGTAATATGCAGGTTCATAGAATTCTCAGGATTCAATTTCGCACTAATTTGAAAACAATGATAAAAATTTGAGGGCGCTGTTATCGTTATATTGTTGGAATTATTCTTAGAAATTTTCGTGCAGTATCTACGTGCATAAATAGTTAAAGCTTTTGTTACAGATTGAATTAGATAAGTATAAAGCATATGTGCATTACCTAAATCAGTTAAGGCTGAAAATGTTACGAAGTTAGCGTTATTGTTTTACTGAATTGATGTAGAAAAGAATAATATTAGACAAATACATACCCAAGCTGAGGTTTTTAGCTGCAACGCATATAGAGAAAGCTTTCATTGTTTCTTATGCCCAAATTTTACCATCAAATATGGTATTTATAGCTTGTGTGTCTTAGCTTATAAAAAGCCGTGTTGGAGATTGCAAGTTGAAACTATGAACTAAAAAAAAAAACGATCCCACAACTTACTTTGGCAACAAAACATTTAGAAAAACTTTCAACAGATTACCTTGAACTTCTTAATGATAAAAAAGATTTTAACGTTATAATTAAGGTCGGAGAATCACTAAATGCAAAAGTATTCCAAGCACATTCAAATGTTTTAAGATATAGATCTTTGTATTTTCAATATACGTATTGGTAAGCTTATATGAAAATATTTTCATCTTTAGTTGTAATCCATCGTTCAAGAAAGGATAATTAACAATATTACATTATCTTAGAATAATATATAATTATATATATATATATGTATTTATAAAAATCATATTAAATTGTTGTAGCATCCTAATTTATTAAAAACAACGAAAATACCAATCAACAATAATGAGTGACGAACATTTAGATGATATAGTTTTAGAGAATAGCGATGTTAATTTGGATGGTGATTATATGGATTTTAATGAAGATTCACCCCAGTCCCCCACATTCTTACAAACTAGCGATCAATCTTTAGTTAATGAAGATTCACCTCAGTTACCTGCATTACCGCAAACCGGTTTAGTCAAACGAAAAAAAATTGAAAGGCAGGGCGGTAGTCCTGTTAAAGCGTTTTATAATATTACATTAATCGATAATATTAAATTTTGGGTTTGTCGTCATAAAGCTTGTATTCCTAGAACAAAATACATAAAAGATGGTTCTACTTCTAATTTATGGCGACATTTGAGAAATAAACACCATATATCACGAGCCATGGTGGAAGATGGTCAAGCGAAAGTTGTAGTAAAGAATAATAGTTGTGAATTTTGTATAATTCCCGAATCATCTCAAACAACACTAACACAAGCATTTAACAAAACAAAAAAATATACATTCAGTAACCCCAAACAAAAAAAACTTGACAATAACATAGCAGCTTTTATTGTTGAAGAGCTTCAACCATTTTCAATTACTCAATCACGGGCACTTAAAAGAATTGTTGAAGGACTTGATGCCCAGGCTAATGTACTTAGTAATAACCGTTTAAAAGAAATTCTTATTAATTCTGAAAATAAAATTTTGCAAAATATTCGTAAATATGCACTTAATAGTGCTGAAATTAGTCATGTTTCGTTTACAACCGATATGTGGACGTCAGATAATAGCGATCTATATATTGGACTTACCCTTCATTGGATCAATGATAGCTTTCAAGTAAAAGAAATGATTGGTAATATCTCATATCTTCCATATCCCCACACCTCCGAATGTCTTTTTAATAAGATAGTTGAAATTTTGGATAATCTCAACCTCAAACATATAACCGTTAGTGGTACAGTCGATAATGGGCGTAATATTAAATCGTGTTTAGAAAGGTTAGGACGAAAATATAATATTTTTCAAATTTTTTGTTTTGGGCATACCTTGCAACTCGCAATTAATGATACGTTAAAAGAGTGCCTTAAAATTACAAATTTAATAAAAAAATGTAAAAACCTAGTATTACATTTTAGTGGAAGCCCAAAACAAAAACAATTTTTTTTAGAAGCTCAAATGGAGATGGAGGATTGGGATAATTTTCTTTTTGTAGTTCGTGATGTTTCAACGAGGTGGAACTCGATGTTCTATCTTTTAAAACGGCTAACAATTCTTAAACCTGTAATGTATAAGTATAAATCATTTTTAGTTGAAGGTAATGAAAATAGTACACTGCAAAGTTATGAAGAAAAAGAGCTGTCATCTAATGAATGGGAAAAAGTAACCGAATTAGTTAAATTATTGTATCCTTATGAAGTAGTTACAAAAAAACTATCAGGTTCCCAGTATCTGACACTTTCTCAAGCATGGTTCGCGATTAATTTTATTAAAGGAAAACTTGATTGTGCAATAACAAATAATGTTGATGTCCAAAAATTTAAAATACTTCTTCATGAATCAATCAAAAATCGATTTTTAGAACCATCAAAGCCAATTCGACTCACTGCTTTTCTTGATCCACGAACCAAAGATATGCAAATCTTTACAAAAGAAGAAAAGAATCGTACTATTTCAGAAGCACGCATAGAATATCTTGAATTAGCTACTAACTATTATGTAGATAATATTTCAGATACAGTACCTAGTGATATAATGAATGCCGATAATGACATTTTTTCTGATCCTTCAGCCACTTACTTGCAAGAACATTCAAATGAACAAGATGATGATAATATTACTAATCGTGAGTTTAACTCATATTTACTATTACCAAGAGTTTTAAGTGAAACAGACATACTCCAATGGTGGGCCTCAAGAAAAGCCGATTATCCTATACTTGCTAAACTTGCTCGCAAGTATCTATCGATCCCAGCCACGTTGGTGCCATCCGAACACCTTTTTCCAGCCGCGGGTCTAACTGTTACCGAAAAAAGAACAAAGCTTAACCCTCAATTTGTTGGATAAATTTTAGTGCTTAAGGAGGCCCTAAAACTTTGGCCTGTTTCATATATTTTTGACCAGGTAAAAAATTTTATACTTAAATGATTTTAATAATGCTATTAAGTGGATAATTCTGAAATTATTTGTTAGTAAAATGCTAAACACCTGGAAAGTGCTTGCGGATTAAATAATTCATTTAAACTTTATGAAGAAACAAATTTTATAAAAATATAACAAACTAGTGCGTCTGTATTAAGAATTAGAGGGGAAACTTATTGCATGATAGGCAGATATAAAAAATCGCCTAAAGATTTAAGAAATCTTATTGAACATTAATGTATTATTTAGAGAAAATTGACTATTATCGTTGTGTAAAGAAATAAAGAATAAAAATTAAAAATAAATACCAAAGTGAATAAAAAATAAATTAGTGGAAAAATTGACTAACATTTCAAATAAAGTTTGGTGGTAAGAGTGCGATTTAACATTAATTCAAATTTTGAATCAAAAAAATATTTATTTGTACGTACATTGTAAAAGTCGAATTTACCCTCCCTGTGATGACTGTGCCTTTCCAGGAATCGATCAGCAAAATTTTCAAATTTCGAAAATTTTAAAAATTTTAAATTTTTTTTATTTTTTATCAATTTTATAAAAAGAATAAATTTTAGAAATAGTGTAAATTTATGAAAAAGAAGAAATTTAGTAAATTTTAGAAATTTATAGTATATGGAGAAAAATGTATAAAAATGAAATGAAATCACCTTGAATAAAGCAACTCACGAAGAGTTCAATTAAGTGCTTCGAATAATAAATAAGTAGAAGTCTTGAATTCTGAGTTATAACCCCTTGGTAATAATAGATCGTTGGTAAAACTCATTTCGCAAATTCTTGTTCTCGTGATAACGAAAATACTGTAACCCGATCGTAAGAAAAGAAAGTAGAAATTTCCAAATTAGTAACCATAAAATTACTTATATAGTGATTAAGTAATTGAAATACACTTAAATTGATTTATAAACCGATCCCGAATTCGCCGAAATTCGTAAGCACATGACACCGTTATTCCAAGTAACGATCGAAATAAGCAGTATATTATTACTCGTGTCCCCGTGATTTAAATCCCGTGACCCGCACCTGGAAAATTGAAAATTGAATAAGATACTATAGTAAAGGCTATAGTAAAGTATTAATACAATTTGAATTAAAAGCCTAATACTTATCTCTTAAGACTCCCGTACTGGAGGTAAGCCGCAGAAATACCCAAAGAGCCTAAAACTCAGACCATATCTTTCCACGCCTCGATCGAAGCCTGCCATTTAGGGTTTTTGGTGTATTGGATAGTAGATTTTAGTCAAGTGTATAGTCTTAGGTTCTTGTGTAACCATTCCCCAAAGGACGAGTTCTATCTAGAACCAGTCCTGACTTTCTCAACGTACGTACATACGTATGATGTACTAAATAACAGTATATATCTGATATTAATTTAATACAGATGCGATTATACGTAGTGTAATTTAACGTTATTTGCAAATATTAGTAGCAGTTAATTTATTCTTAATTCTGACCCGTTTGACCCGGGTTAGGTCAAATTCTGACCCGTGACCCGTCGGGTCGGGTGACCTGTACGGGTCACCCGACCCGGGTAATACCTCTAATACTATGTTTTATTTATATACAGCTAAGTATTTCTTATTTATATCATTTTCTGGTATAATTATAGAATACTTTCACCTTGCTGATAGCTTTGTTATGCTATATTTGCACTTTGTTCATTACTTTATTTTATACTAATTGATTTACCATACTGTTACTACTTTGAATAAGTATTTGCTAGAATATTTTCATTATTTATGCTACTATCTTCATAGCATTATATTTTATTTTTTATACTTGTGCAATTAATTTTGCCGTTATTACAGTACATCATATAACTCTTATGTATCTAATTTTTAGCTTTAGTGATATTATAACTGAATTTAATATTTTTAGGGAATTACTTAGGATCAGGTTAAGAACTAATATTAACATCAGATTAGATCTTTAGATAAAAGAAGCAAAGTGCAAGTGACAGCTATAGCAAAGCAACACAAGCTGTACTGCATATAATGGGAGCATCCAGAAATAATATTATACAAGAGGGGGTCAGACAAAAAATAACAATTTTTCTCTTAAGTACAGAGATCAAAAAAATACAATACAATTTTTTTAGAAAAAATTGTCTAAAAACTGATTTAGTGGTCCAAATTTAATTATTTTGGTATTATTTGATTCGTCTCAGTGAGAGGAATGGAATGGTACCAATTTCATTTAATTTGGATTACTGGATCAAAAGTTATTGGCCAAATACTATTGGTCATATTTTTTCTTATAAAATTACTAAATAACCAATAGTTTTTTGTGAATATCTTGTGATCCAGTAATCCAAATAACGTGATTTTGGTATCATTGGATTCATCTCACTGAGACGAATCAAATAGTATCTAAATCACCTAAATTGGATTATTGTACCACAAGATATTCAAGTTTTTGTAAAATTTTATATATAAATATATGGATTTTGAAAATTTTTTTTATATAGTCAAGGGGGTCAAGCGCTACTATGTGAGAGTACATAACGTTATTTATGGATGCCCCAATAGTAGAGTGATAAATTAATTAAGTAATCAAACCTATATCAGCAAATTATAAAATTTTACATATTGCAGATTTTTATATTACACTAGGCTAATGTGTAGCATTATATGTTTGGAGCTCATCATATGATGTTCATCATATTACACAAACTAGAGATTGTACCCATTGGGAAAACCTCTACCCGGTTACTATTAAATTACCCGGATATCCGGATAAATTACTATTTCTCACAATTGCAAGTTCTACCCGGGTACAATTACTAACACAAGTGCGTTAATATGCATATGTTGGTAATATTAAAAGCACAAATATAGACATGCGTGCGGACAGACAAAAAATTTCCAAATTCCATTTCTGATAAGATTTACATCATATATATGCAAGTATATCAAAAAAGTAAAATTTGTCAAGATTTTTACAATTGAAGCACATCAGGAAGGTAATTTTTGTATCACTTCGTATAGAAACTTAGGGACTATCGCTACGCTCCGGCCAACAATGATAATTATACTATATACTATACATATATTTTATATATATTCAATATACAATACAACTATTATAACTAATGTTTTATTACATTATTATTAAATAATAATTCTAAATGTTTCAACTCATTATTGAGACATGGAATTACCTTGAAACTTTCATAGATTGTTTATAAAGTATCTAAAAATAAAGCTATATTTCTAATATTCTCTATTAAAATGTAAGTTTTAGGCATTCGTCTTGTAGAATGTTAAAAATTTCGTTGATTTGAGCAAAAAAGCTTTATCTTAAATATGAAGTCAAAATTTAATTAGAACTTTGCAAAAAAACCAATCTAGTTACTTTGAGATAGTTTTGTTGCAGTGTTTTCAATTGAAAGAAATAAGATAAATAAGTACAATATTTGTGTGAAAACTTTAGAATTTTACAATTTTTTCTTTATAACTAAAATACTTAAAATAATTTGATCAATCATTTTTTAATTTTACTAATACCGGTAAAAATCTGATAGGATCCCGAACAATCTATGTGATGTTATATTTGAAAAATTGCTAATGGAGGGCAGTTTTTTAAAAAAGGTTATGTCCAAGACTTTTTTATCCACATTCATGTCCAAACATCCACAGTGTCCACAACTGTCTAAAGAATATTTCGACTTTAAAATTTAATAAATTAGTTTAAGAAAGATATGATTATATATATTTTATAGTTCTGAATATTTTTCTGAAAAGAAAAAAATAGGTTATCTTAATAAAATTTTAAGTAATTTAGGTTATGAAACCACCTTTTGTGTTTTAATAAAAAAATTCCAGCATGGGGGACTTAGATTTATTTTTTTGTTCACAATTGTTCACAATTGTCCACAAATTGTCTAGAGCTGTCCCGTGACAACACTGATCCTGACTATGTTTGATTTTAATAGGCCATTACACGCCCTAATGTGACACCCTTCCTCGCCACCTACAATTATTTTTAGCAAAATTCATCATAACTATATCTCAAATTCAAAATTCGATTAAATCAATCAATAAATTACATATTTTTCACCGTCTTTACTTATGATCATTGACTTATCAAATTTTATCTTTAATATTATCAGTTAAAAAACTAATCAAATTTAATACCTTTTTGTATATGCAATTTACCAGTAGATTTATTTCATATCAGATTACCTAAGCAAACTTAATAACCATAATTCGATACCTTGAGTTATTTAAACTTCGATCAAATGATCAGCTAATTGAATTAAGCCGATCATTTTTGTTGGTCAAACATGCAAATACCTAGCCCCACCCATTCCGCTTCAGCCTATCACATTATTATCGCTTTCCAATTACTTAATCAAAAAATTAATACATAATACAAACTCTATATCCACAATAACCTAATCACTACATAACCCTCAAATCACCTCGATTGTCTCTAAATTACTGTGCTCATTTGATCCCGAACCATTTCTGAATTACAAATTTCACATACTAATGATGTCCTATCATCTCCTTTTCAACAACCTCCAAATTACTGCTTGCTTACCATCACTTAGCTATACCTACCTTTAACTCAGACCCCATTTTCTTAAATAATAAATTGCTCCCAGCAACTGCATCCTCTAGAATGCGAACCTTGTTGAAAAAAGTAAACCTATTCGTTCTAGACATCTAAAAACATACAAGTCATTATTTATTATTAAATTATATAAAAAGTGACAAATAATCCCAGTCACTACCTTGATCATCATTAAATTCAAAAAAAATCTTCAATAATTAATTAATTTTTCTATGGTACCGCATATAGTTTTGTCAAACATAGTTTATCGCACACCCCCACAACAGCCAATAAATTTATCATACGTACATCTAATGGAATTCAATTTCCGATATAATGTACCTAGTAAAATGTTAATACACTAACGGAAACTGAATCCCGAATCCGTAAGTTAAAAATTACGAAATTCATAAGAATATTAATTGTTCATCGGCCGACATTCATTATATTGGAACTCAATTTTCTTAAAAGAACTATAAATAATTTTGCATTACCTGTTTGTTGGTTGAATGATTTGATTGTTTCTAACTGATCGTCGATGAAAAGGTGTTTTTGTAGATTGTCACCACAGAATACAGGTAAAAATAGAATTATTAATTTTCCAAGCTTAAGAGTCAAGGCTAGTCTAACGAGCATCATTAATTATCATTAAACATATAAAAGAGTTATTAGGCGTATAAGGACTTTTTTCGCTAGGCAGCAACCTGGACTAACAGTAAGACGGAGAGTATATGGCTATCGAAAATTTTTTATAGATCATAATAACAGATAGTCATAGTATTGAAGATTGATTATATTAAATTAAGTATAAAAAATATATAATCTTTTTACTTCTTGACTCTTATAATGTTTTTCCAGCAATTTTTTTGGAAGACAATATTATTTTTCACCAATTATTTCTACATATTCCTTCTAACCGACACAAACGGAAACGATCCATTTTCTGGTATATTTCCTAAAAATTTGGGTACATGCAGCAACTGATCAGTGATATAGTAATGCTGCATATTATATAAAGTTACTACCAAAGCTTGGTTAGATTCTAATGTAGAGGTTACAGTATTCGGTCTTACCGATCCAATTACCATTACTATATAGAAAAGCGACAACTTCGCCCAAAACTTATTTTTCTCCAATTAATATAACAAATACTAGTGAATATGACGATTGGTGATGGTACGAAGAAAGGACAACAAACATCAAGCCTGTAATTCGGTTATGATTGTATCAGGAAGTAATATACCGATTCTAGTATTGATCGGAGTAGCGGCTTTTCATTAACTGATAATTTATGGCACATTTAAAAAATACGCTTTTAATCATATATATTGTATATATATACCTTGATTTCTAAATTTAATAAACGTTAAATAATATATCAGATATTGTGTAATTTATGCTTTGTTAATCTTGTGCTACGGTTACTGTTACCTTGCTAGATATGTTTAATTCGTTATATATATAGACTCCATTTTTCTTCTCGTATCGCTGACTCTTTGCAACAAAAATGGGCATAACGGACTTATTTAACAAGTCACCACAGCCGGAGACTTATGATAAAAAGGTGTGACAAGAGAAATGTTAACTTTTGAATTACAGGAATTATTCCTTTATTTCCAACCATTTTTCGCTTTAAATTTTTAAGAAATATTACAAGATTGGGAAAACATTAGGTAAAATAATAAATTGAGTTTTTTCCAATCCATTTCAATATCTTATTTCGTTAATATACATTAATATATATGGCTTATCCTTAGGCTCCGGAACCTATGGTTCAGTTAAAGAGGCTGTCAAAACAACTACGGGTCAACAATGTGCAATTAAGATAATTGATAAGAAAAAAGTACGAAATCAAGAATCAATGGTTGAAAAAGAAATGAATATATTAAGCGGATTAGATCATCCAAATATAGTAAAATTTTATGATTGGTTTGAATCAAGAGATAAATATTACTTGGTATTTGAACTGTATCCTTTATTTATTTTTGATATATTAAATCAGGGTTCGATTAGAATTTAGAAAATCGAGAAATATATTCTCAACAAAAAGAAATAGATGGTCAATCATGCATCTTTTTGTTCAAGATAATGTGAAATTAAACTTGGCATCAAACTGACCCTTTAGTTCCTAATGTCTAATTTTTGAGAATTTTTCTTAACTTATTACAATTAAATCTAAAGCGCGACGGGAGGGGAATTATTTGACAGATTAATTGAGCGTGGTAAATTTACCGAGGCTGATGCGGTTGAAGTTATCAGGACTGTACTTGATGCAGTTAAATACCTTCATGAACATCATATTGTACACAGAGGTAATTTTATAATTTACTTATCTTTTATTCGTAAATATATTTTTTAATTGCATCTTTTTGTGTGAATTAGATTTGAAGCCTGAAAATTTATTATATAAAAATAAAAGCGATGATTCACCTCTTGTTCTTGCAGATTTTGGGTAGAACATTTAATAACTTAATATTTTTATACAAGACATTAAGAGAAATAGTTATTATTTATTATTATTTATTTATATATGCTATTTATATTAGTATTTCTAGAGTAATAGCAGATGATAATGATCTTATGACAACTCATTGTGGATCACAAGGATACGTAGGTTAGCAAGTCATATATATAATTCTTTTTAATATAACGATTAAGGCAATAAATTATGAATTTTTTTTTTAGCACCAGAAATTCTTAAGAGAACTGCATATACTAAAGCTATAGATCTGTGGAGCATTGGGTAATTTGATATTTTGTTCATATTTCTATATTCTTTTTTTCTATTCCAAATATTAATTTGTTTTTTTTTTTTAAATATATATATATATATATTAGTGTAATCACATATTATCTGTAAGTAGTTTTCAGTGTCATTAATAGATTAAATATGTTATTTATCTAATCTGATATCTATTTTCATAGACTTTGTGGTTATCTCCCATTCCGTTCAGAGGATCGTTATGCTTTCTATGAAGAAGTTACTAATGCTCGTGTAAGATTCGAGGATCGATTCTGGAGAAACGTATCTGAAGACGGTATGGATTTATAATTTTATGTTGTAAATGATATTATTAAATAATATTAATAATCTTATATCATTAATTTTTTTAAATACAGCCAAAGATTTTATTCGCAGTCTTCTTACTTTAGATCCTGAACAACGTCCATCGGCGAAAGAAGCCTTAACTCATAAATGGATGAGTGGTGAGAATGCGATGGATGTAGATTTATTAGAAAATTTCGATGCTCGTAAAGCCTTTCGCAAGGCTGTTGGTGCAATACAGGCTGCATCACGAATTCGACGTGAAACGTTTAAAGATAGTTCCTCTAATAATGATTCAAGTCCTGATGCTGATGAAAAAAATCAATAAAATACAACTGAAGAACATAGTGATACTTCTAATGACCTTGCTAATAATCAAAACCACGCGTTTGTTTGATTTTATGTTTTTCATTAATGACCTATTTTTTCTATTACAGTAATTATATTTATATTTATTTTTTAACCTTAAACTTGATCATTTTATTTTGGTTTTCTATGCACATTTTATTTATTCCTACACTTGTATTTTATTTATCATTAAATACACATTTATCGAGGATAATAGACAGCTGTTTATATTTGAGAACGAATAAATGTTTTAAATAATGAATAATCATTGATGACATTAAATGATCGAACAAGATTATTCCATGTAGAAGTCTAACGTTGAGAATGAGTTTATTGGATGCTTTAATAATGATGAGTAACGATGTACATTGTCCTTTCTATCTGGTCCGATAATATCTTGTTTCTGATATTCTAAAAAAGGTCAAAGTGATAATGGTTTGCATAGTCGTTAAAAGTACGATTCCACCCTCGGAATAAAGTCAGGAAAATTTTAAAATCTGATGATTTTAAGACGATCGCCGATTAAATGGATGAAGATTTTAATCGATTTTACATTCAATAAGCAAATAAGGTCCTCTGTGGATCACGATGTCTTAATATTACTGATTGAATATATGATTGATAGACTATTTAGGAGTTTACTACCACTTCACTATCGGAGTACTATAAAAATTGATTAATAACACAGGTAATCCGATATGTGAATAATTAGTAGAACCAATTAGCAGTGGGGGAGAAATTAGTAAACTCACTATATATTTAAGAATATCAGATTTTCCTCCACGAAAGTCACAAGGTCACACTTTTTGCAAACCATTTAAATCGCTTATGAATTTATTGCGCTTTGCAATGTGAAAATCGAATTGGTTGATTTCCAATAAATATTGATATGTAACATCATATTTCTAGATGACTTCTGATTGTACTGTACTTCGATATTAGTAGCTTTGAATATTTTTTAATTCATAAATGGGTTCAACCAAGATTGAGGTTTTAAAACTTATAATTAATTTACCGGGCACAATCCCTAAAAAATCTTGAAATGGTAAGCAATAAACTTAAAATCCAGTTTTCCTTCAATAGCCTAGTTTTTTATTCTCGTTAATATGTCACTCATGAAAAGTGAATTTGAAATTAATTCATTATATGCTAATTTATACTAGTTTATATTCAACAACTAATCACAAGAATTTTCTTTTTTTTGTAAAGACAAGAGTTTTCGTTAAATAAGTTTTAATGCATAAAAATTACGCATTTATCAGCTCATTATTTCTGTATTTTGTAGCAATACTTCGTTAACTCCGGTTTGAAAACATAAAATATCACGTACGCGCATCCAGAAAATGTGTACCAAGTGGTGCGGCTGGATAGCATTTAGATTTTTAATTATAAATAAATCATGAAAACATTTCCTCATCGAAGTGATATAGGTTTAATCATAATATGTAATTAATATAGCATTATTATCTTAACGTTACTTATTCCAATTCAAAAGTCAGTTTCTCGTTAATGCTAAATATGTATCTGATATGATATTAAAAAAGAGTTTGCGCAGATAGATGGTTCAAATAGAAGAATTAGGGTTCAGTTTTCTAGGACAAAAATGCGAAAAAAAAGGTACTAGGCTAAATGCTTTTATACAATGCATTAGAGTTTATTTTTTATTACCAGTTACAATATAAAATTCTATTGCGTTTACGAACCGATTACTGGATTATCATAATCAAAGTCATGTGAAATAGACGATGAAAATCACCTGGCTTTTATCAGATTTCATTCTATAAAATTTTTTGTGCTCCCAACTTTACTGGCATGTTATTAAAGAAATGCAAAAGTGGGATGAAGAATCACGCAATAGAATTTATACTGGAACAATTTTATCTGGTTTATATTCATTCATTATTTTCTTTTTTTTCTAATTTGATGCTTGAAAAATTTTTATTGAACACGTAATTTGTGCTTTTTATTCAACAAATTTTTAAGTTAGCGTTGGTGCAACTTGCGGTGGATTAGCTGCTTTTTTTTATAATCGATCTTTCCTTCGTTATACAATTGCTACAGGAATTAATTGTGGCATCTTTGGTCTTTCATTTTTTAGTAGGCTCAAATTTTATCTATTTGCACTTGTCATGAAATACTTTGCATTTTATTTACTTTTTTTTATCAAGGCATCCGAGAATTATGTTTAGCACATCAACAAAAAAATAAACCAAGAAGATATAATATACGAAACACAGATGAACTCATCAGTAGTATTATTGCTGGTGGTTTGACTGGTGGTCTGTTTTCATCAATCATCTGTGAGTATTTTTCGAAATTTGGTTCCATGTAAACGTTTTAGGAACTTGCGCACCAAAGTTTAGCTCCTTATGAGCTTCATTGCATTCACTCAAAGATGGTCGCCAAGGTCTTCTCCCTAGAATTTTTCTTTTCTCCCTTATAAGTGGCGTGGGACAAGTTTGTTATACCAGTGTTTATAATTACAGACAACAATTAATCCTTAAAACAAAAAACGTGCAACAATACCCTCCACTTGAGTCAAATCCCCCGACCAAAAAAATTTTGAATAATGATAAAAAGGAATCAAAAGATAAAAAAATGACGGAAGGACTGCTTAACTGGCTTGCCTCAAAAAAATGGACCGGTGTTAAAAAGATATCGGAAGAAGAATATAAACAGATCAAACAAGCTAGAGCTGAAGCTAAAGCAATGCAATTAGAAGATTCAACAACAGATGAAAATTCTAATAATCGATCGTAATCATGTAATTGATTACATTTTTTGAGAATTAACTATATGTATATTTGGTTTTATAAATATTAATAATTAATTTAATTTTTAAATTAAATTTATTGATTTTAATTTGAAAATTTAACACCTCTAGCCGTTAGGTAGGGATGGCAAACACTATTTTAAATTAGTTTTACCGCGATTTGCAATATCGTGTGCCCCCTGACTACTTTTTTTATAATGATTGTGGTTGCTAACAACCGTTTCTAATTTCTAGTCAACAAATAACCTTAAGTTACAAATAAGTAGTTTTTGTTGTTAAATCGACATACTATATCTGTTTGCTGCTGTCCCTAGCGTTACCACTTTAAAAATTTCACAGGTCAATCAAATTGTGTAACACAAAAAAAAAACCGTTTAAAAAGTTTCATTACAAATTTTTGGTAATGGCAAGGCGTCTTCTAACTTAATAGCAAAACCTACTCCTAGTCTAATAGCGAAATTTTTTTGAGAACCTTTTTAGGTTGATAACACTAGAATCTTAGCCGGCTTGTAACATTTACCTGGTTACGCATATTAAATTCAAGTCTTTTAGTACAATTTGATTCAACTTTTGCACGTCCTACTATACAAGAAAATCAAAAAAAACATGCATTACTAGGAGGGGAAAGGGAGATTCAAGAAAAACGATAGGTAAAAAAAATGAATTGGGAAAATTTAAATAGGCCATAAACGGTTAATCGATAATCAATTATATAAAATTTAAGTTATAATTAGTCCATTCTTATCGATTATAATCAGCATAATCAGCGTGGAGATAATAATCGATTAAAATTATATCTAATGTCACTCACATGTGCTGCTACGCAGCATGAGTGACATTAGATTCCAATATCGATGTTATTGTTCATATTATATTAGCATGTGAAATTTTTTGTCGTGACATTTTTGCATAAAAATTTTTACGTGATCATATCACATGAACAATAACTTAAAATAATAGTTCGTGGATTTTTCTATAATTTCTGTCGAACTCTTAAAGAGACAAATTTGGGTTTTAATATGTTTCATATATAATAAGAAATATAACCATTATTCTACTTTTTGTTTACTTTAGAAGCTTCGAAATTTCCCCTAATAAATGACTTGAAAAGACTAATTATTATAACCTACTAGAAGCTTGAAAATTCATGTGTATTTTTTATCCGCAGGAAATCTTTTTAAAATAACCAGCAAGAGCCTAATCCATTTTGAAGAAAGAAAACAAAAATCCACATACAAATGTTCTTGGAGCATCAAAATGAATACTTGATAGTTCATAAGCCTAAATATTTAAATTGGATAAGGTTGATTTTTTTTACCCGCCGACCCATTTTTTTACAATTTTTCAAAATTTTTTTTTTAGATCCTAATTGTGCCAATTATTCTTTTTTCCGCTATTCTCATCCGGTGTGAACTGACAGGAAAATATGAGTGCCGACCCAATTTTTTGATTCCTTGTTGTGCAAAATGAAAAATTAACTTTGCGTAGCCTTAGATGTGAACATTATTCTATTAATTTACAGTAAATTAAAAAAAAAAAAAAAAATCCGACCGACCGACCTAAATTTTCAGATTCAAACGAAAAATTAACTTTGCGTGATGGTGGTGTTAAAATTAGGCGAAAAAGCCACCCACAAAGGCAATTTCTAGTTGTGCGGTAAAATAAAAATTTCAGATGTATTTATCCGAATTTTACTGCGGAAATTCGGATTATCGTGAGCCCAACCGGTATGCAATTAATCTCACAATTTGGTGACAATAGCATCGCCTAGCAAAAATGGACAATACCTAAGGGTAGGAGGGCCAGAAATCAGCTGATTCCTGTCAGTGCCCTAAGTACGGATTTTATTATTGGAGTCGATTCATTAGTCGTCATCTAAGAACAAGAAATTTCTCCAAAGGGTATCTGCATGAATGGTACTAGCGATAGGACTGTTGATGCTAAAATTTAACTGCGCACTGACAATAAAGTATTCTAAATTTTTTTTTAAAATTTTAACGAAGATTTCTCGATAACCACTAAACTAAATTCAATGAACATAATTCTACAAAAGGAAAGAATCAAGATAAAAAAATTTTATTGAATTTGTTCGAGTAGTTATTGAGAAACCTTTGCTAGAAGTTATAAAAAAAAGTTAAAATTCATTATAATCAGGGACGATGATTTCTGCATTGCACGGAAGAATGCAGAACTGTCGGGAGTTCTTGTAATTCTGATCGATGATTGACCAAGAACTGCTAACCTAAAAAAGATATTCATCCTACCTGCGCGTCATTTTGAGTACTCCCATGTGCGTTATTTCAAAAAAAAAGCTTCTCAATACGTAAGTATCGAGGAAATGAAAAATGTGAGTCTAAGCAATTAGTTGCAGTGTTGTTACTAGCCTTAAGTCCAATAAAAAATGATTAGCCCTAGCCCTGGTGGCTAATTGGACTTATGGCTAATTGACAAGTGGCTAATTGATCTTAGTTGTTGTCCACATGTCCAATTGATCAATTAGCCATATGTCCAATTAGCCGTAAGGGCTAGGGCTAATTGGACATATATATATATTAAACCAAAATCTAGTACTTATCTAAAAATAATAACTTTTTAATTTTTAAATTTTTTATTATTTTATTACACTATTTAACGTTAATAAACCTTTGGCTACTAATTGCATTATTTTCATTTCACACATGTATTTTTTTTCTTGGGCGATAACAGAAATGTTGTTTACTAAATATTTCACACTCGGAAAGCCTAATTTGAATTTGTAACAACGTTTCTTTATTTGGATATGACATATGATGGATTTTTGAAAAATATAATAAACATAAGGCCGTTTTTGCAGATCTGAATTTACATTATCTTGCCCAATTCATTATAATAGTTAGGTGCAAGTTTTGGTCGCAATTTATTACATATTTCATCACGAGACCTATAATCATCTAAAGGTCTTACATCTTCGATATGACGTATGTTTATAGGAATTAAACGCAATGAAATGTGAAATTCTGCACTTTAACATCACGATGTGCATCTCATACTGGGGGGTGATTATCAACTAAGGCAAACTATAGTGCAGATTTTTGTATTACATAAATATTAATTTTCGATAATAGATCTGTAGATTATAACTAATATTTTAATACATTATTATTAAGGGAATATTTTAAATGTTTCAACTCTCACAAGTTGTTCATAAAATATCTAAAAATAAAGCTATCTACTGACATGTAAGTTTTGGGAATTCGTCTTGCAGAGCGTTCTAAATTTCATCAATTAGAACGAAAAACTTTACCTTAAACATGAAGTCAAAATTTAACTAGAACTTCGCAAAAAAAAAACCATAATTACTTTGAGATAGCTCTGGCGGAGTGTTTTCAATCGAAAGAAATTAGATTAATAAGTAAAATATTTGTGTGAAAACTTTAGAATTTTATGCTTTTCTTTATAATCATAAGACTTAAGATCGATCATTTTAATTTTACTGAGAAAAATCTGATCATAGTAAAATGATCAATATAGTTGATTGTTGATTTATCACCCTAATCTCATACTATATTTATCTATTGTATGAGAATTGTTTAATCAAACATCGCTTTAACAGGTTTTCTCACGATGTGCATATTTATCTATTGTATGGGAATTTCGCTTTAACAGGTTTTTTTCTCGATTAAAGTACATGACGATCACTATAAAAATGCCTTTATTATTGTCTTTCGGAATTGCATTAACTAAATATGAAATAATCTTTTTTTTTTTTTACTAGAATTCAAAATATGCAAAGCGGATTTACTACCATGCAATTCAAGCTTCACCTTAATTACTATAATTATCGAAATTACATAATTTTCGGCTGAAAATTATGTCATCAAAGAACTACATTTATATTATCGAAAAATAATTATACGTGTCCTGCTAATTTGCAAATCAGCTGAGTTATTTAAACATTTCTAAATTAGACTTCCCGTATAAATCCCAAACATAATTTTGATCGAATTAAGCTTAATCCTGGCCATTATTTTGCATTTATATAGTTTATCATCCGTTCTTGGTTAAGCGCGACTGCTACTTATATAACAAACCTAACCGAAACAGTTATTTATTCTTTTCAACACTTTGATCGCTATACTTGCATGTAGAGATATGATCTATTGTTCGTTTTCTATTTAAAATTCGGATATTTGACCATTTTACAATAATATTGAAAAAAGCAAGACGAGAGAATTTATTTATAATATAGAGTAAAAAATAAAACTATACGAATAAGTAATAATAATAAGACAAAAAATAAAATGACTAATTCCAAGATAAAAGTTAAGAAAAAAATGCATTCATTTAACATAAAAGAAAATGATATAGAAAAGATTCACAAAAAAAAGAAATATAAGTTCGTTTTATTCGATTAACAAACTTAAATAGGCAGGTTGCTCAAGTAAATCTGTGAATAAATCTGATAACTTCCATTTTGCTTCACGATTTTCAGCTGGATGTGTAGTACCAAAATCTTCGTCAAAAAAATTATCATCATCTAACGAATTATTGTCAACTAATTCATTATTTGCATTGATTTCATCTTGATTATTTTCTTCTTCATCTACTAATTTTGTCCATCGAGATACTAAATAGCGCCAATTCTCAACACTTTGAACATCTCCGGTACAATTTTTAAATTCATCTTCACTATTCGACTCATTTAATTCTTCAATATCAGTATCTTCACTTGTATTAAAAATTTCATTTTTAATATCGGAAATTTCTTCATTCTCTAAATCTGTATTTTGTGCTTGTTGCGCAACATTTGTTTCACGAATTGTTTTTTCTTGTTTAGCTAAAGCTTCCTTTAAACGTTCACGTCGTAATTTATCTCTTATTTGACATATCTTTAACACTTTATCAAACTAAATTAAAAATTAAAAATTAAAAACTAATTATAGTATATAGAGTACAGTTTTGTATAACCTGCAATATAATTCCAAAATTCTAAAGGATCATCAAACTGGTTATATGTTACTTGATCAAAAGGATTTTTTCCTGCACGATACCGCTCTAATTCTGCAAGAATAACGACAGGTTTTTTATTAACCCAATTAGTATAATAGTAATATACCCATTTGCCTAAATGAGCGTATGAGCGTATGAAAGGTTTGAAAGTGTAAAATTAAATTTTGTATGCTTGTATTTTGGATAAAGTAAAAAAGAAAGAATTAAAAGAGGCTGTTCCCACTCAGCCCATCGTTTTTCTATCTTTTGAATATAATAATTTTGTAAAGAAATATTAGAATTAGATTTTAAAAATTTTACTATCCATCCAAAAGCATAAAGAACTTCATGTAATCGTGCACCATCAGTTTGTAATTTATTTAAAGCTGCACAATAAGGTTCAATTAGTTTATATAATTCTTGCAATTTTCTCCACCAATCAGAACTCGAAAGGTTTTCTTGGATATCAATTGGAAAACCGTAAAGAGAGCTATCATCACCATCTTCGATTTTTGTCATTAAATTCTAAATAAAAAATCAATTTTATCGTTAAATATATATAAATATTATATGATATAATAATAAATATATTAACCTTTAAAGCAGCTTTGGATTTTAAAATACTTGAAAAACAATAAAAATGGCTATTCCAACGTGTATAATTAGGGGTTATTAATGCAATATATTTTCCTTTATAGACAGTTGCCTGTTCATCCTTTAAACGGCTATAAAAAAAATCTGATTTGTGAAAATAAGTAACCAATAATTTTTAGCTCACTATCTTTTTTAAAGAGATCGCCAACACACAAATTCATCTGATGGCTAAAACATGGTAAAAAGATTTTATTTCGAAGCTCTTTTCGAAGTCTTTTTCTAAAAAAAATTATATTATTATAAATTAATTTAAATTTTATATATAGTATTTAAATTTATTATATTACCTTGCGGCCATATATTCAGGTGCAGAATCTGTGACTAGTTCATTTATTAAAATACCACGGGCTTCAATTGAATTAAACAAATTTTTTGTCATTAATACGACAGTTTGCCAATTTTTACGTTTGTTACTTAAATCTTCAACATTCCATGGTAAAGATGATCCATCTGCAGTAATTAGTGTACTTCCAATAATATTTTGCGAAGCTACATTTTTCCAGCCATCATACGATAATGTAACACCAAGATCATTTGTGTTGCAGATTGAACAATATTTTCTAAAACCATTTCTGTTTCATGATTTAAAATACGATTTGAAAGGTCTAATCGATTAGGAAAAGTAGCTGCTGGATTTAAAAATCGTATAAGATCTTGTACTTCTGGATCTTCAATCCATCGAAAAGACCATCCACGAGATACTGTAGCCCGGATTAATAATTTTTCATATTGTTCTAAATGTTCTCCTTGAAAATTAGATTTAAAAAACTTATTTAAATTTTTAGAATCTAACTTTCTTTTTTTTATATTTGTTGAATAACTTTCAATTGTTTCATTTTGTGGATCTAAAATTTCTTGTTGCTTTTCATAAGAATATTCAGCAAGAAAAAATTGACATGACTCGAGATGATTTTTACAATCACGACTTTTATGAGTAATTTTTGATTTTTTGGTAGCAATTTCGTGACCAAGACCATTAATACAAAACTTGCAAATAGAAAAAACATTAGTTTTATTAGCTTTTTCTTTCGTTTTTTCAAAGTATTGTGCAAGATAATGTTCTTTGGGTGGCATATTGACAATAATAACAATAAAAAAAATTTAATATGTAAATAATAAATACTTTATTACCAGTATTTATATATATTTAATATCTGTAACGGTAATTTTTTTTAAGTTTTAATCAATTACTATTTTAGTATAATTTTTTGTATACAAATAGTAATCGTACAAAAACATAATTTTAATAACTTACCAAATTTAAAAATTTTATTGTAACGGATTTAACTATTTATCTATATATCATTATATTACTAAAACTAATTAAATTATATAATATACATGGCGGAATTTTTAATAAATTTAAAGAAGGGTATATAGAAAACCTGATAATAGATTTTTTCTTGAGCGTACTTATACGTATAACTCTAAAGTAAAATTTTGGGAAGTTAAATAATTGTAAATTTTTATTTGGTTATATTAAAAAGAATCGCATATATATGAATCAAATTTAATCGCTATTAGCTAGTAGCTTTCTATATCTATTATAGCAAAACTAGCTTTTAAAAGATTTAAACTGATAAGATTTTATCGTTTATATAGATTTGTATAAATTTCTAAAAGGTAAAAGGGCTTGGGTATATTTTTGCTTCCTATATATACATTGTAGTTGTTAACTTGTTTATACCATGGTTTTTTTTTTTAAAAAACCCCTTTTCGAAGAAGGAATTCCAAGAGGCGTAACATGTTTTTTATACTTGGCTCTAATAATAATGATATTATTAGCAATTTCATTATATTTTTAAATTAAGTAGTTAATTAAATGAAACTTATCAATCAAAATATATTATAGTAAGATTTAATAATTGCTATATATAATTAATTCTAACACATTATTTGTAATAGGCTAATATAATAAATTATATTAAACAACAATTTAGATAATTACGATAATCAACGATATTTATATATGTTATAATAATTTTTTATTACACCGTTTTTGATTAATAATATTTCAAATTATACGTATTTATTTAATTTTATATCAGATATATACTTGCTTTTACGTATTACAGTATATAAATTTTATTAAATATATTAAGGCTAATTGGACCTATAAAGGCTAATTGAAATTTATTAGCCATCTTGGCCTTATGTCCAATTAGCCGTGTCCAATTAGCCATGTCCAATTAGCCATGTCCAATAACAACACTGATTAGTTGAGCAGGTATATTAGTAAGCGATGAGGTTTGCAGGGGGAATAGTCTTGTTTCTTCTGCGAACCCGACATTCGTCCTGGTTACATCGAGCAAAGTTTAGTTTGGTCTATCTTTGTTATCTTTACACTATGAGCTTAAATAAAGATAAGTCAGTACAGTAGAAGATGAAGCTTCGTCGCCAGCAAATAATGATGATACAAAGCTGGCCAAACTAATTTTGAAACCAATTTTGGCCGTTCATCAGGGACCCGGAAAAATTTGGAAATAAATTTTTCCAAATTTTTCCAAATTTTGGCCTAAATCTTGATATTTCCAAATTTTTGTGTTTTAGCAAATTTTTGGCGATTTTTAGAAAACATGTGATCTCTGGCCAATAAAAATGGGACAATGAAAAAATTTTTAATAAAATTAAAGTATTTGGGATCGTGGCCCAAAATTTTAGATAAAGTCTGGTCGGAAGATTTAGGAATTGTGGTACGTGTCTGTCGGGAAGTTTCGGAATTGAAATAAAATTTTTCACTTGTCCCGGTTACGCAAAAATTGGGATATTTGATTGGTCAACAGATCCCAAATATTTCCAAATATTCAAATTTTTTATCCAAATTTTATCCAAATATTTACCGATATCCAAATAAATTTTTGCGATTTGATATCCAAATTTTTCCGGGTCCCTGCCGTTCATCTATATCAGGGACACGGAAAAATACCGTTTTGATTTGTAAAAATTTCATTTCGATATAATAAAAAGATCCTTTTTATAGCGATATAAAATTTTTCTCCTATTTTATCTATACAGTTAATTCTCCGCAAGTGCTCTTTTTTTCTTCACAATAAAATATATTGCTTTTAGAGTAATTATTATCATACATCATAATTAGATCTCTCTATAAGTGCACATTTTCCAGATGGAGAGCTCACTCTCTATAACTCTGCGACCTCCCGACTAACTCACCAATATTTCTTATTTCTTGATATCTTCCGAACTTTTCCGAAACTTTCCGACGTTCCTAATTATCTTACCTGGCCCAAATTAAACATACACTGCTCTTAATTTTGCCAAAAATTCGTTACTGTCAAAAATTCCATTTTATACCGTTTTGTACTAAAAATTCCGTTTTATTCATATCTATATATATATGAATTTTTCCGTGTCCCTCTAATTAAATCAAACATTAGTTAGGGTAATATATGAAGATCATTAATTCGGATTTTTTACAGGCTATATATTTGAATATCATAAAGTTAAATTGCTGACTAGTATTTAAATAGTTAAATTGCCGATTACATATATATCCTTAATCCTTAAATTAATCAGTAATTATTGCATAGAGCCTATTTATACGTATAATTAAAATTTTAAAAAAAACACTTATGAACTAAATTTACATTTATTAGCACAAATATCTAACAAAAATATATACTATTTTTTTTTAACTTGAAGCTCTCAACTAGCTCTACATGGTAATAGAACTATTTTTTTGATAGTTCGTTAAAATAATTTAAATTTTATTAATTATTGTATAAACACTAAATATTAAATAATCAATTAATTATTACGAAATTTTTTTAAAAAAAAATTTAAAAAATAGCTCTATTACCATGTAGAGCTAGTTGAGAGCTTCAAGTTAAAAAAAATTTTATACACTTTCATTAGATATTTGTGCTAAAAAATGTAAATTTAATTTAATAATATACGGCCTATAAAAAATCCGATATTAATGATTTTCATATATTACCCTAAATAATGTTTGATTTAATTAGTTGAGGCCCCACCCTAACAAATCGTCCCTGATCCCCTGATCACAATTAAGGGATCGAATGTTCTAGATTGCGATCGTCACTATGTATTGTTGTTTACTTCAGTACTTAAAAAAAAAAAAAAAACAATACCGTGTGCACGTATTCAATAGAAGTCTCCTTTTTACTGCTTTATAAATAATAATCATTTCAAAATTGATTTTTTTGTTCACAACGGGAACTAAACCTCGTGAAGAATAATAACATAGCATTGAGTTAGACCGACAAGGCAACCCTTCTGATGAAGCTTTCAGAACACCAAAAGCATTGAACAAGCTATTGAAAAAAAAACAAAGGTAGCAGTTTTTTAATATTACTGTAATCAGACCCTTTTAGGAAGTTGTCTCGGCGTTTGCGCAAAGGCACACACTGTGGAAGGACAACCTGTTCCCCGCATATAGCTTTTGCCACTCTTAACTGTTCTGGCAATTCTGTTGTGGGACGGAAAGATCTTCCATGACCCTGAGGTTCAAAATTCTGCACAAAGTATTAGTTAGTAATCCTAAAAGGAGTTTCTTTGTCGATAAGGTCTAGGGTGCGAAACGGGCCGGGTCGGGTCGGGTTTTCTAAGACCCGAAACAGAGCCCGAAAAATTTTTTTAGGCCCGATTTCAAGCCCATGCCCGACAAAAAGCCTGTTAAACCAACCAGGCCGGGCCTTGTTATAAATTGGGCTCAAGCCCGACAAAAAAGCCCGCTAAGCAAACCGGGCCGGGCTTTATTTTAAATCTAGCCCAAGCCCGGTCCGGCCCATATTTCATATAGATTTTTGACTCTGACGGCAGAAGAGGCCATCGGAAATCGTATTAAAATCTTTTTTTAAGAGCCGATAGTATAGTGTTGAAACTGATAGCATGGATAATAATATATTCGAAATGTTCTTCTAATCTATATTCGTTTACCAGACTTACTTTTTTGGCTTTTTGATTTCTTACTAAGGGTATGTTTTCCTACCTAGTGAAGTTTACGTACATACGTACATATGGTGCAAGTCTAAAAATCACAATTATTTCAGGACAAAAATTAAAATCTTATTCCTTAAAAAAAAGATAATCAAGTAACACAATTTAAATCAATATCTACTTCTGTAACGAATAAGGTAAAATTGAGGTTTTTATTCTTGCACCGTATCGGTTAGTGCACAAGAATTAAATTTCTTACCCCTACATTATAACTACAATATAAGGTATTTTCAAATATACTTTTGCTTTTTGCTTTTTTTTTCAACAAAACCCGAGTTCGGCTTTTGTTGAAAAAAAAAAAGCAAAAAGCAAAAGCATATTTGAAAATACCTATAGTATATATATGCGTATATACGTAATCTACCTCTAGGGTTTACCGGGCCTAACCGGGCCTAATCGGGTATATTACAGAGGCCCGGGACCAGCCCGATATTTTTTAGGCCCGACCCGAGCCCGGCCCGCTTTATAAAAATGTGAGCCCGAAACTAGGCCCGAGCCCGGCCCGGCCCGCTAATTTCCGGGTTTAGCTCGGCCCACTCTGCACCCTAATAAGGTCTACTTATTCTGTATAAGGAATTTATTGTGTTGCTTCCTTATAACAGAAGCTTTGTCTGAGCAAACACTTTTTAGGAGGCTGTCTTGGCACTAGTGCAAAGGCACACTTCGGAAGGGCTATTTGATATTTAGCAAGGGAGGCTTTAGTTTGTTACCCTAGCATTGATTGTAAAGGTATATTCTAAATCAACCACCTGAGTTATTTAGTAGGGTAGTTTGTTCTGTTTGACCCTGAAAAGGAGTTTCTTTCTGAAAAGGTCTACTGATTCTGCTAGCAGAATTAGTTGTGCACTTTATCATTAAAGAAACTTTGTTTGCGATGTTATTGAAAATATTGTTATTTAATAACATAGTTATTAATTAAATTTTTTATTATATACTAAAAGTGCAATATTTCGTCTCGATTTGTTTTCTATTTCTTTTCCATGTTTTTGAAACAGTGTGCCTTAACGCAAAAACGAATGCCCTTCAGGCTCATTTGTGGTCAAGGTCTCCATTGCCTGTAGGAACTTCAAAAAAACCCTACGAACTCCGTCGCAAACATTTCGAGCTCTAACATCATTGTTAAATACACCTGTTGAGACCGTTTGAAAAAGAGGAATTTCAGCAGTTTGCTACCAGAAACAAACGATCGATGAAATGAAAAGATCAGGTTTAAGACTTGACGTATTGATTTTAGCGGTTGTAAATTATTAATTTGAAACTATCAGTTTTAAAAAATCAATAGTTAAAACAAATCTTGTATATTTCGTGAATCATATACATAATTATAAATTATTTCGAGCATATCGAGTATGCGCCTGACATAAGAAAGCATTATGTAATTAGTTAATTTACGTTGATCCAAACACGAGTGTTATTTCAGGCGTAATTTTGAAACCATGCAACTTATTTTCAGATCGAAATAACTCTGTGAGCGTTATTATGCGAAATATTGTGCGCGAAAAATATGGTATATATTTCGTTCTGGATTAGTCTGTTAATGCGGAATTATACAATAAATTTTTGTTTATTTATGCAAAATTATACAATAAACTTTTATTTATTTATGCGAAATTATCTAATTATGCGAGTTTTAAATTATGCCATAAATTCCACGAAAATTTATTATCTATACGATCAAACTTCCTTTTTTAAGAAAAAAAACTGACCTTTGGCTCTTCATTTTTTTCTGAAGGCACGCTCGTGTTTTAGGATTATTAATTGTCTACATCAGAATCCCCAGGTCCTCTATTAATTATGCACCGAATCATACAAAATCTGCTTTGATATGTAAAATATGCAGGTTTTCTACTCTAAGCCTGACTCTAGTGCTCTTGGGGTAGTTAGTCGTTGCTGAACTTATTACAAACACAAGCCATTTAAAACTGTTTATGAACACGTTGTAGCTAACTTTAATCAACTCTAACCCGCATTTAAATTCCTATTACTCTTTATTCATATAATCTATTTCTAATAAAATTATTCCTAGCTCCTACATAGCCAGCATTCCATACATATAAAAGCGCGTGTTATGTTTTTAAATAAATAAACACTTTCTGATTAAAAGATAACCATATATCAAAATGTTCTTTGAAAATATCTAAAATTGGTCGGTTGTTTGATGACAGATAAATTTTTGTCCCTTATAATTGCTTACTACTTTAATAGTTAATAGTAATTTAAATGATTAATACCTAACAGTTTAATGTTTAAAATCGCTAAAGGTCTAATAAGGTTACTCAAGCGTTTGAACTGACTGACAATCGCACATGTGATTTTGGATGTTCCCCGTCCAAAATATGTGGCCGCGATAAAAGCTAAGGAGTATCTTCAACTGACTTGTTTCACATCACTCTTGCAGAATATATCACAGAGAGAAATTTGATACTAAACGTCCGATTAAAGGTGAAATTTTTTATGCTATGCGCTGAATTGGATATCGAGTTGCACAAGGCTTTAGTAGACATTGCTACAGAATCTAGAGAGAATATTAAGGCACTTTCAATACAAAGGGATTTATTTTATTTTAATTTTTTTTTATTTATTAGACCAGTATAAACTTTATAGCTAATGAATTAAATTAAAGTTCGAGCAATAATTTAAAATGTCCTTTAAATGACCCAAATAATTCAAAAACACTGATAAGTGAATTATAACGTTTGGATTCAACCAGAATTTGTTTTTTTTTTTGACCGGACCAGGTGAGATCCTGTTGATTGGGTAAATTTTCAACCTGTTAATCTACCCGGGTAACCTGTGGGTTGAACTCGCAGGTAACCTGTGTTGAATTTTTTTGGATGAGTTCAACCTTCAATATAGTCTAAATATGTACAAGTACATTTAAATTCAAACTATATATAGTATATATTTTAGATAAGACAACTAAACAACCATAGAAGAAGCATTCCTATAGAGCATAGTTACAATAGAAAGGAAATATGTAAATAAATGAATTATTTAAATTTTAATAATTTTTTCGTTAATTTTTTTTCCTGCTCAAATCAACAACGCTTATTATAGTCTCGAGACTTTTTTGCTACTAGTACAAATATGCTGAGACCATTACTGGATTGGCTGACTTGAATTAAATAATTATTATTTAATCAACTTTTTTCTTCCAATTATATCTAGTATAATATTTTGTTCAAAATAGTGCTTCCCCTAAACATAAAAAAAAAAAAATGGAACAAACACACTGGCCAGAATACCATCACCACCAGATTTTTCCATCCACAACTAGAACCAATTCTACACAACCTTATCGAATTGAAGAACCTTCCTAACTTCAGGAATCAGAATCATCTTGAAATGTTACAGATGTGCATCATTTATAGCACCTCAGCCATTTGTACCTACTGTATTACTTTGGGTCAAGCAAGGCCTAGATTAATAGATCAAAGGCGTATGTCTTCGTATCTTTCAGATTTGTATGATAAAAATCGTCAGATTTATGTTCAAAAAGCTGATCAAAGGAAAATAACTGTATTACCTAAAGTTATCTTGGCTACCGTAAAAGATCATATACAAGACCCAGTCTCTTATATTCCACCAAAAAAATTAATTAGTAAATTAATTAGTAAAAAATGAGGGTGGTCTGATATATGGGGGATCTTGTGTATGATCTTTTACGGTACTGGTGATCATGATCAAACTATAAGGTTGTGGGAAGTTCCTGAAGGTGTTTCTTGCCGAACTATGGATCACTTTGATTCGAGATACAATACTACTTTTTAATAAATATTTTAAACATAATTCTTTACTTCTTTTTGCTTCTTGTTTAGCAAGTGAACAAAGTAACTTTAGTCACCAGACAAAAAGTTTCTTGTTGTAGCAGGTGATTTTTACAATCATTAATTATAGCAAATATACCATAGATTTTGCTGTAAATATGCGAAAATACTTTATCAATTTTTAGGCAACCCAAATTTTCGGTTTTATGATATGACCGCTCATAATGACATTCAACAATTTTGTTCCAGATGATATATGTGCGTGGTATAACGCAAGAAAATCCATGGTAAATGATGTAGTAAAATTTCTTTCAAAAAACAAATTGGTATCGATAGATGAAGAAGGTTACATAAAATTTTGGGATTTGAGATGTGAATCTAGTTTATATCATCAGGTAAAATGTATTTTTACAATAATATAATATATTAGGTATTTAGCAATATGTGGTGCGGACTAAATGGCAAAAATTTGGAGTTTTATACAAGGATCATGAAAGATTAAGAGACAATACTGAGGAAAAAAAAAGATTCAAGGATTTGAAGAAACCAAAAATTTGACATTCAACTCCTTTCTGGGCAAAATATTGTGTTTGATCAAATGATTCTCGAATCTTTATAACTGGTAAGCTGAGAAAATACATCTTATTAAAAAATTTTTCGATTTTTTATATGCTAATTCTATTTTACTAAAATTTGGTTTCTTCAGATACGATAATAAGACTTTGGAAGGCCACCACTGGTGAACATGTGCAACAATTCAAATTCAAAAATATGGAATTATTTGTGCTTGAGTAATGAAGTAAGGGTATTTTGTTAATATCCTAGTAATTGAAAATTAATGAAACAGTAAGAACAATTTATGTTTGAAAAGGTAATAGAATTTTGATACGAGTCAAATATTCTTTGAAGCTCGAGAACTTTGCAATTAAATTAATTGCGTATTATGCAACGCTGAATTACGAGTATCACGTGGAAGAAACGGCTAATTAGCATTAGCTGATAAAATCGACTTAGCCAGATTTAGGAAACTAATACATGTATTTAAATTTCGAGTTGATAAATTTAGGTCGTCTACAAACAAGCTACCTTTTGTTACTAAAATTATTGTTAGATATGGTTACCATGTTAGTTAACCTAAAAATAGAGATGCACTAGAACGAATATGGTAATGAGAACATTCATTTCATATTAAGTAAAGTTATTTATAGTTTAGATCGCTATATAAATAACGTTATTAGGGACCTCAGTTTTATGCGATGCGATGCGATGCGCGCATAATGATAATAAATGTCCATGATTGGTCAATTTTTTACTAGTGCAACAACTAGAACTTATGTGAATTAAATAACAAAAGAGTTCTATACCGTATTTGCACATAATATATTTCGAGCCTTGGCCCGAATTAAGCTTAATTTAGGCCGAAATTCGTAATTTCACCCCTGCGCGTTATTACACGCAAATACGGTAAAGCATAGTCATTCAATTTTGGTACCATTCGATTCGATTCATCTATCTCATGCACACAGTCTCATTTGAGGGCTTTAACAATTGCGATACTAATTTATTAATTATGCTAAAAAGATAAAGTTTTAAAATTAATTAGTTACATCATTAATATTATTTTTTTTTATAAAAATCTGAACTGTGATTTTTTTTAAACCGATTTTTATGCAAATTGTGGAAATATTTTTTGTAAAGCATGTCAAGTTATATTAATCATGAAAAAAAATTAGTGTTGGTTTTACAAAAATCGCATAAGGCATAATCTAGACCTATCGCATCGCATAATTTGACCTTTGATTTCGCATAATGCTAGCGTTCCTAGTTTCGATTCTGATGATAGTAGTTCCTAAGTTTACGGACCAGGGACACGAAAATATTTCAAAATCAAATTTTCATTATATAAAATCAAAAAAAATTTGTATCATGTGATATAAAATGATTGGCTTATAATTTTCACTATTTTAATTTCAGCCAGGATTATCATTATTTTTTTTTAATGCTGGTCAAATCGAAATAAATCGGTTTTTTTTAATACCCTAGCGTCACCAACCTAAAAAATTTCGCTAAAAATTTTTCGCAGTTTAATTAGGGTTAGGGTCTGCTATTAAATTAGGTTAAAAAGAGTCTTTATAATACCAAAATTTTCATAAGGAAAACTTTTTGTTAGTACGCAGTAAGCAGTTTCATAGGTAAAATGTTGATTTATGAACGATTTTTTGGTTTGGATTGATTTTTCGCGTTTTTTCGCATTACACCTGATCTCGAAATCTGATTGGTTTGCGAATTATTAGCGAAATTTTTTAGGGTGGTGACGCTAGGGGGGTTAAATTTTTAAATAATATTTCCATGTCCCTGCTGCAAATCTTAAGTTTTTGATACTCCTGCACTTACTTTTTTGATACTTCTGTATGTACTCCAAAATTACTTTACTTTTTTGATATCGATCTGCATATATACACGTGACTTGTATTACATAAAGGCCCAGTGCAAAAATAATTTTTGGTTATACACTGCTAATGTCATGTAATGTTACACAAGTTTAATTTTGGTACCCTAACTCGGCATTAAGCTTAATGCTGGTGGGCACTATCATGCCCCAGGCGGGGTTAGACATAATTCCGGCCAACCTAACCCTAAATCTAGCAACATCCAATCACAGTACATATACTAGATGCATATGTTGTGTAACCAGTATATGTACTGTGATTGGATGTTGCTTCGAACAATTAGTTTTTAGAGTTCCTAGATTTAGGGTTAGGGTGGGCCGGAATTATGTCTAACCCTGCCGGGGCATTATCATGATAGTGCCCACCAGCATTAAGCTTAATGCCGGTTAGGGTACCACTAGATTTAGAGTTAGGGTGGGCCAGAATTATGTCTAACCCCGCCGTGGCATTATCATGATAGTGCCTACCAGCATTAAGCTTAATGCCGAGTTAGGGTATAGTGTTCCGCACAAATCGGATCGGACGGATATTTTGAAAGATCCGGACCCGATCCGAAAAACGGATTGGGTCCAAAGTTCAGATCTGGATCTGAATAAAAAGATTTGAGTCCGGTCTGGGATCCGACTAATAAATATAAAAACTTCTGATTGGCTAATAAACAAGATTCTAATTGGTCAAAATTAATTGTACAATACGCAATGCACTTTATTTAAAATAATATGATATAAAAAAATTGTTATTGTTATACTTATATGGACTTCATATGTAAAGTTGCGAACTTTTCTTAAGTAGAGGGTAACTACCTCACGTCAAACGTCACGGCAAATGCGTCACATTGATGTAGACGTTGAAGGTGACGTTTGCCGTAATACCATAGCAAGTGACGTATGCCGTATAAGTGATGTATGCCATAACAGGTGACGTATGCCGTTGTTACGATCGATGAGATCTTTATAAGGTTTGAACCAATTTAGCTTCGATTGTGAACAAATAGTGTTTAAGGTTAAATGGTTTAAAGCAATAAATTAACACACATAATTACGGGCTATAAGGTTTCTTTTTATTAATATAAATCAATACATCAAATGATTACAACAATACTAATACCATTTACAATTATTAATTCTCTTCCTTTCTTTATAAGCTGAAATTCACCCTTTATATATTTGTGAGTTTAATCAGGAGTCTTAAACTCCTACTGAGAGTCTTTTACTTCTTCTGGGAGTCTTTTACTCCTTCTGGGAGCTACAGTCAACTCTCTCTAATCCGAACTGCCGGGACTGCTTTTTTTTACTATATAAAAATTTAGAAAAGTTCAGTTTTCAAAAAGTTATATATGGATTATCCGAACTTTATAATAAAATTTACAAATGTTCTAGGAGATTTTGGTCGGTTTAGAGAGAATTTAATAGTGTTCGGTTTAGAGAGGTTCAGATTAGAGAGAGGCGACTGTATTAACTCCTACTAATAATAGTCTTTAACTCCCTCAGGGAGTCAAGGGCTCCCTACGCCACGACGATAATTCCCATATTATGCCCAAAAAGAAAATAATGGAATAATACTATGTACGTATGCCATAATGCTGTAGCAAGTAGTAAGCTATAGTGTCCAAAAAATTTAGCATTTTTATGTAACCCGAGTCGCTCAAACGATTCGGATTCAGACCTCAGATCTAACCTGCGGAGCATTAATACTAGCTTAGTGCTGCCAACTAATCTTATAAGAGATGGGATGCAGCAGTAAAATTAGTAAACATTATGTTATACATTACCTTCTACGGCATATGGCATATATTACCTATGGCATGCGGCACCTGCTACGGCATTGCGGCAAGCGGCAAACGTCAAACGTCACGTCACTACTATACGTCAATGTGATGCTGAAGGTAGTACGTCACCTACGTCATAGACGTAGTACCGTGAGTAGTAACTACCTTGAGAAAAGTTCGCAACTTTA
>QKWP01000059.1:8352-25072 GCA_003550325.1 Gigaspora rosea | reverse complement strand
TAAAGTTGCGAACTTTTCTCAAGTAGAGGGTAACTACCTCACGTCAAACGTCACGGCAAATGCGTCACATTGATGTAGACGTTGAAGGTGACGTTTGCCGTAATACCATAGCAAGTGACGTATGCCGTATAAGTGATGTATGCCATAACAGGTGACGTATGCCGTTGTTACGATCGATGAGATCTTTATAAGGTTTGAACCAATTTAGCTTCGATTGTGAACAAATAGTGTTTAAGGTTAAATGGTTTAAAGCAATAAATTAACACACATAATTACGGGCTATAAGGTTTCTTTTTATTAATATAAATCAATACATCAAATGATTACAACAATACTAATACCATTTACAATTATTAATTCTCTTCCTTTCTTTATAAGCTGAAATTCACCCTTTATATATTTGTGAGTTTAATCAGGAGTCTTAAACTCCTACTGAGAGTCTTTTACTTCTTCTGGGAGTCTTTTACTCCTTCTGGGAGCTACAGTCAACTCTCTCTAATCCGAACTGCCGGGACTGCTTTTTTTTACTATATAAAAATTTAGAAAAGTTCAGTTTTCAAAAAGTTATATATGGATTATCCGAACTTTATAATAAAATTTACAAATGTTCTAGGAGATTTTGGTCGGTTTAGAGAGAATTTAATAGTGTTCGGTTTAGAGAGGTTCAGATTAGAGAGAGGCGACTGTATTAACTCCTACTAATAATAGTCTTTAACTCCCTCAGGGAGTCAAGGGCTCCCTACGCCACGACGATAATTCCCATATTATGCCCAAAAAGAAAATAATGGAATAATACTATGTACGTATGCCATAATGCTGTAGCAAGTAGTAAGCTATAGTGTCCAAAAAATTTAGCATTTTATGTAACCCGAGTCGCTCAAACGATTCGGATTCAGACCTCAGATCGAACCTGCGGAGCATTAATACTAGCTTAGTACTGCCAACTAATCTTATAAGAGATGGGATGCAGCAGTAAAATTAGTAAACATTATGCTATACATTACCTTCTAAGGCATATGGCATACATTACCTACGGCATGCGGCACCTGCTACGGCATTGCGGCAAGCGGCAAACGTTAAACGTCACGTCACTACTATACGTCAATGTGATGCTGAAGGTAGTATGTCACCTACGTTATAGACGTAGTACCGTGAGTAGTAACTACCTTGAGAAAAGTTCGCAACTTTATTCATATGCATCACGTATAATATAAGGTAATATACTTTTTTTTTTTTAACAAAACCCGAGTTCAGCTTTTGTTAGTTATATTATCGGGGTTTGTTGAAAAAAAGCAAGTATATTTGAAAATGCCTATATAGTCAATTGACAAACGCAGATGATATTATATCCTTTAATTGCGAACTATGAATCTCGCATTGCCTCCAATATTTGTTTAAAAACAAAATAATATTTTTACGCATTAATTATTACCTTTTAATAAGGTAAAACTATATATAGTATTTATATTGTATGATGCATTGACTAGAGTCACTTCTAATAAAGTTGGTGGAAAAAATTTCTCGGATTTCAAAGAAACATTTGAAGTAATAGTTCCCAATAAAACCCAAGTTATTTCCACTTAATCAAATCACCACTTCTTATTGTCAAAATATACATATATAAACAATCAGGAATTTTAGAAGCAAATATGACCGCAATTTATACAAATTTTTATTATAAAACCAAATAGTTTTAGGTAAGTTTTTTTTATCTAATAAGATTTATGAAATACCATCTTCTAGCAATGTTCGATTGCGATCTGGAAGTTGTGCCATTCTCTTTCAAATTAACTTTGGTCTAATATCATCCCATATATTTTCTTTGATAAGGTTTAGTTTTCTTAAGGCATCTTTGCTAATAATGTTCTAGACAAGTTCAGTTCTACTATAAGAAAATAATTCATTAGTATAATATAAGGTTTTGCAAACAAAATAATCTCTCACGGTCATTATTGTGTTAGCAAAAACCCAACGTACTTTCCTTTTAAAAAATAATCTTATAATTTTAAAAACAATATTAATAATAAATATAAGACTATATACATACAATTTATCTAATTCTTTCCACTATGATCGTAAATACATTGACATCTTAACTGTCTTTTCATTTAATCGATTTCGCTTTTCTGTGATTATATCACCACTAATACTAAATATTTGTTCGCTGGGAACACTAGTAGCTGGAATTGCGAGACAGTCTCTAGCAAATTTGGAAAGATTTGGATAACTAGCTTCGTTGATTCATCACCATTCTAAGATATCTATATTGGGATCAGCAAGTGGTATGGATATGTATAAATCGAACTCGCTCTGACGTTCAGTTCGTGCTCTTTTGTAAATTCGTGACATTATATTTGATGTAGAAGATTCAATAACCAAGTCTGCTGAATATTGACCAGGAATAGGTGCATATTGGCTTTTGTATTTATTTTTAACACTATAAAATAATATGTATAAATTAATACTATCTATTACACATTTTATATTATAAATCACAAACTTATACATCTTTGATTTGAGTAATAAGTTGGGACTGCCATCCGAGTTCCTCAAAGTATTGGAATTTAAGATGTGGATCTAATGCTATTGCTGAAATATACCATACGTTGGTTTTTTGACAATATCCAAGAAGCTTAGCAGCTGCAGCCTGACATCCTTGTACAAGCCATCGTAATGTATTTTGTTTTTGCTGAGTTTCCTCAAGCGTTTTAAGTAACATATGGTAAAAAGGATCAACCATTGACAATGTCGGATACTCAGATAATGACATAATAGTTGTTACTATACTCGGTTAATACATATATGAATTAGTACTTATTTTTTAAAATAAAAAATATATAGACTACTGTTTATAAAATAACCTACTAACCATCTTTGAATGGTTTCAAAACTTTAACTAAAAGTTTGATCGTTTCCCATTCATTCTCACTAAGAATATACTGCCGCAACTCTGTTTCAGCTAAAGCAACTATATTTAATACCATTTGTAGCACTATAGCACGACTACACATCTTGAAGGTGGAGTTCCATCGTGTGCTAACGTCAAGAATTGGCTTTAATTGACTTATACACTGAAGTTGCCATGTTAACTTTAGCCTCCCACGACATTTTTGCGATCCTCTAACACCTCTAATTAATGAGCGCAACTAAATAAAAATATAAAATAAAATTATTAAAATAAATAATAATAATAATAATAATAATAATAATAATAATAATAATAATAATAATAATAATAATAATAATAATAATAATAATAATAATAATAATAATAATAATAATAATAATAATAATAATAAGATTTAGAGACTCTAACCCTTTCTAACTTATCATCCACAACATCTAACATGCTTCGCATGGCAAGATTTAAAACATGAGTGAAGCATCATATGGATTGCTGTGTACTATCGAAGTAAATGCCATGTTGTGATAAAAATTCTACAAAAACTTGCAAAAATCTATTATTGGATGATATGTTATCATGTGTAATTGCAACTACTTTTGAAATAATTCTCATATTTTGAAGACATATTTCTATTGCATGTGAAATGGCAACACCCGTGTGTGATCCTATCATGCTAATGAAGTCTAACAATATACTTTTAAGTTTCCATGACTTATCAACATAGTGAATAGTTACTGCTATAAACGACTTATCATACGATTCGGTTGTCCATATATCAGTAGTTACTGCTATACTCCCAGAAATCTCTTGCAACTTTTCTTGAAGCTTTACACGTTCCTTTTCAAAGTCACATGTTATATGTCTTGTTATTAAATCGGCTGAAGGTGCTATAAAAATTTTTTTTAAATATTTAAATTTTTATCATCAAATTATATTCATCTCGATGTTATACCTTCTGCACGGGGCTCTAAATATTGAATGATCAATTTAAGTTCTTCATCTTCAGTAATTAAGAATGGTCGGTTGTGTTTAATAGCCCATCGCTTAATAAGATCGTTAAGTTTGTCTTGATTGAAAGGTTCACGAGGATGACGATTGGTCTAATAAATATAATTACGTCCTAAGTAATTTAAATATTTCCTTTTTACTACTGCATATTTTCAAAAACTTACGTTATTGTTATTTAACATATCGATCATAGAGATACTATCTTTTTTTACATTTGATTCTTTTAACTCGGGTACTTTGGTTTTAAGTATCTTAAGATGCTTTTTAAGATTGATGTAGTTCCATCTTGATATGTTAGCTTCGTTTTACAAAAATCACATTCCGCATAACCACTTCCTTTGGTAAAGTACAACCAAACAAAAGACCTTTAATATATAAGACTGGTAAGTAAACTTTTTAAATAAAAAAATCTTCTTGAAAGGGTTTTGTTTCAAGATTGCATCTTCGTTTTCTATTTAGTAAAGTATCAGACAACTTAACAAAGTTTCTTACTTAGTAGATACAACTTTGCTGCTACTAGCTTGAGACACTTCATTAACTTCAAGTTTACTCTGGTAAGTAGGTATCAGTTCACAATCTTCATGTCTATTAGACCTACCTGTGTAAGTAGGTGTTAGTTCACTATCTTCGGACCCACTTAAGTAGGTAGGTGCTAGTTCACAATTTTTAATATAATAAGGCGTAGGTGGTGCTGACATTGTAATTACTAGCTCACGAAAGTTGAATATGAAATGCAAAAGTTGAACGTAAAACGTGAACAGTTTAACATGTACTAACTTTAAAAAAAAACCTTTTATAATTAAAAAAAAATCATATTTGAAACAAAATTTCGTAATCTAGGTTCTAGTTATGATAGTATGATTTAAAAAGTTTCTTATAATTCTTAAATAAAAAAAAAGTTCGTAGTTCTTATACTAAAATTCATTTCTTTAAAAAAAAAAAAATCATTAGTTCTTATATAATATTCATAAGGTTATACTATAGTTTTTAAAAAAAGAAAGGTTCCTAGTTCTTATACTATCAAAGTTCTTATAGTTTTTAAAAAAAAAAAGTTCGTTCTCATAATGCTTTTATATGTAGAAATTATCTAATCCAATCAGAGCATATAATTTACAGCCAATCAATCAGAATACGGATTCTAACGGGTATACCGGATCGGATCTCCATTTGGACCCAAATTCGTCGGATCCTATAAATTATAGATTCGGTCCGATCCGACCCTCGGATCCGGATCGGATCTGAATTCTCAGATCGGATCTTGCGGAACACTATTAGGGTACCACTAGATTTAGGGTTAGGGTGGGCCAGAATTATGTCTAACCCCGCCAGGTGCATTATTATGATAGTGTCCACCAGCATTAAACTTAATGCCGGGTTAGGGTACTACTAGATTTAGGGTTAGGGTGGCCGGAATTATGTCTAACCCCGCCGGGGCATTATCATGATAATGCCCACCAGCATTAAGCTTAATGCCGGGTTAGTGTACCAAAATTAGACTTGTGTAATGTTATATGACATTAGCGACATGTAACCAAAAATTATTTTTGCAAAAACAATGCACTAGGCCTTTATGTAATACAAGTCATGTGTATATATGCAGATCAGTATCAAAAAAGTAAAGTAATTTTGGGGTACATACAGGAGTATCAAAAAAGTAAGTGCAGGAGTATCAAAAATGTAAGATTTGCGTCTCTGCTACGGACACGCACAGATCACGTGATATTTCATCTTATGAACACGTACCAAAATAATGATTTTTATTGATTTAAAAAATGATCAATTAAGGCTTTTGTACTAAGCTAACATCCTTTATCATTCTATTAAAGCTTATTCTTCTGGTCTTTTTGGTGTTAGTAGAACCGGAGATATGACCTTTTGAAATTTGTGTAATGTTTTAAAGATTAAATAAAAACATTACATAAACTTCATACACTATATTTCCAGTTCTATTAAGTTTATTTTAATATTTTACTACTATTAGAACCAGAAAGACCAGGTGAATTAGTTTTCTTAGGACGGTAAAGGAGGTTAACCTATTATAAAATAGTCAAAATTTTAAAAAAAGAAATAAATAAGAAAAGATGGCCTGAAAGACTTTCAAACTAAGTTAACCTCTTTATCACTCTAAGTAAACTTATTCTTCTGGTCTTTTTGATACTAATTTTGTTGATATTATTAAAATTGACTCAGTAAAGCCAGTAGTCTTATGAAATTTATGCAACGTTTTTATATAATCTTTCCCAAATTTCTACTGATCAGATATTAATAATATCATTATTATTAGAACCGGAAAGACCAGGAGGACAACCTTTAATAGAATGATAAAGGATATTAACTTAGTACAGTACAAAAGCCTTAACTGATTATTTTTTAAATCAATAAAAATTATTATTTTGGTACGTGTCTGTAAAATAAAATATCACGTGACCTGACATGTTAGTTGATTTCTCGTAGTAGTTCACTAGGGTGTCCAGGATTATGCGATATGATTGGGTAAATTATGCGATTTCATTAAGGTCAATTAGGCTAATTTTGTTTGTACCCCAAAAATTATAAGGTGTATTACAGTATTAGATAAACAATAGTCAGTCGTTTGACGCCCTGATTAACCAATAGAATTATGTAATATTTACAATCTGCTTTTCATACCATATGGGTGAATTTCTATTAAAATTTTATATCTGATATTTATATACACCAAGACCTTAGTTTTCTGGATTCAATTCAGATTCTAAATTCTAAACAGGACTATTTGCAGTAATCCACGATCTTCTCGAAAGGGAGACATACACGACAATGATCTTAAAAATATGTACTCAAACAATACTTTGGTATAGCCCCAAAAAAGTTATGGTTAGAGATCCTTTAGTTGGTTTGCTTGAATCAATCGTCTGTTGGTTTTCTTGAATCAATCATCATCCAGGTAATTTATTTACACACTTTAAGATATTTTTCAAGAACATAGCATTTCGCTACTAAGAGTACAAACTTTGATTTTGTATCAATTAACCTTATAGAAATTAATATTAAAGTAACAGTTATAGCAGGCTACAAGTATGACCAAAACCACTCGAATAAATTTAATGCCAACCCTGTCACCAGACTAAACATGATGGTCATGAAAAAAAACCTGGAAAAAGATAAATTTATATATATTTTTTTTTAAAAAAAAAAAATTGTAATAATTATTTTATTAGATTTGGGTTAGACAAGACATCTGACCAGATTTCTGCCATAGCTGAAAAACAAATATGGATGTGTTCTATACAGAGATTGCAAAAATATATGAAGATTTTTTTTTTATTCTATCACATATTTTTTTCAACACTTAATCGATTCGCAAGAACTCGTAAAATTCATTATAATAAATATCTAACAGAAGAATTTCACATACCTAAACAATATAGAAATAACTTGGGATACAAGTTTGTTATGTTAGAAAGTTTACAAAATAATCTGTGCTACCCACTAGGCTAAACATGATGGACAAGAAAAAAAAACTTGAAAAAAGGTAAATTTATGTTTTTTTTTTTAAAAAAATTGTAGTAATTATTTTATTAAATTCAGGTTAGACAAGACACCAGACCATATTCCTGCTATAGCCAAAAAAACAAATGTAAATGTGTTCTATGCGAGGATTGCAAAAATATATGAAGATTTTTTTTTTATTCTATTACATATTTTCTTCACTTAATTGATTTGCAAGGATACTTTATATTATAATAAATGTTTAACAGAAGAATTTCATATACCTAAACAATATAGGAATAACTTGGGGATACAAGTTTGTTATGTTAGAAAGTTTACAAAATAATCTGTGCTACCCACTAGGCTAAACATGATGATGAAAAAAAACCTGGAAAAAGGTAAATTTATGTTTTTTTTTTTTAAAAAAAAAAAAAATTGCAGTAATTATCTTATTAGATTTTGGTTAGACAAGACATCCGACCAAATTTCTGCCATAGCTGAAAAACAAAATGGATGTGTTTTACGCGGGATTGCAAAAATCTTTAGGTGAGTATATATTAATTTATTTTTATCATTGATTTAATTTTTTATTTTATTATTATTATTATTTCTAAAATTTTTTTCACTTGTTTTTTTTTTTAATTGGTAAAGGATACTGATTCTAAAATGACCATGTCATTTTACGATTTATGAATTTATTTAGTTTTGTTTTTTCATATTTTTTTTAACACTTAATTGATTCGCAAGAATACTTAGTAACTTATGAAATTTATTATAATAAATGTAACCCTTTTCAAATATATTTTTTTTAAATTATTAGAGAACCTTACAACTCACCTACCTGTTAAGGTGCTAATGTCTAATCCTAAATATAAATATCTAACAGAAGAACTTTACATACCTAAATAATATAGGAATAACTTGGAGAAAGTTTACAAAATAATCTGTGCTATCCACCAGGCTAAGTATGATAGTCATAAAAAAACCTGAAAAAAGGTAAATTTATTTTTTTGTTTTTTTTTTTTTTAAAAAAAATTGTCTTAGATTTGGGTTAGACAAAACATCTGACCAGATTCTTGCCATAGCCGAAAAACAAATATGGATATGCTCTATGAATATTCAAATATTATTAATATATGGGGCGTTAATAGAAACAGGCAAATCATTTTTAGTATTTTTTTTTAAACTTTAAATTAAAATATCTTAACAACTATTAAACCAATCTTGATAAAAATTTTTTATTTTAATTCTATAACTATATAGAATTAAAATAAAAAAATTTTTATCAAGATTGGTTTAATAGTTGCTAAGATAATTTAATCTAAAGTTTAAAAAAAATTTACTTAGAAACAATTTGCCTGGTTTCTATTGACACCTTCTATATGAAAATTTAGCTAGCATTTAATCTTTAGGCGAGTATATATTAATTCATTTTATTCGCTTTTATTTATTGATTTAATTTTTTATTATTTCTAAATTTTTTTTTTTAATTGGTAAATAGATACCGATTCTAAAATGACACATGTCATTTCACAATTCACGAATCAATTCAGCAAGACAAATTCAGAAATAATATGAAACATGAATACCAGGATGTATTGTATTGAAATAATAGTTAATGCTTTTAAAAATAAAAGCCAATATGTAATTTTAATAATTGAGATATAAATCATATATGTCAAGTCATCTTATTTGATGTTGCTAATTTATATACAAAAATTCTCATAATCTTTTTACTTGTATATAGTAGTTTATTTATACAATCTATTTAATTAAAAAATAACAATTTTAATATATCGTATGTTTGATAATTTGATGCTAATTATAATAATTGTCGTGGCTGAAACTGGAAATGGCTGAAGCTGGAAATTTTAAATATTTTAATATGAAATTTACAAAAAATTTTGGAATGCATATTGTACGATTTTTTTTATAATTAGATTAGGATTTAGGGTTAGGGTTTATAATAAAAGAGTATAGTTGGATTTTAGCAGGGCTTATAGTTTTAAATCGAGACCTCTAATTTCCAGCTTCAGCCATTTCCTGCTTCAGCCATGACAATAATTACTGTCACAGATGATCATAAATTGGATAATGATGAAATTTAAATCTATTTTATGTACGATTTTTAAAAATTTTTAGGGACTTTTTTGTTAAATTTTTTTTTATGATTTGAATTAGGATTTAGAGTTAGGGTTATTAATAAAAGAGTATAGGTAGATTTTGGTAGGGTTTATATTTTTATATTGAGAGCCCTAAATTTCACTATCATCCGATTTTACGATCATCTGCGACAATTACTTTAAGAAGCGATAACTTGTTAATAATACCTCTTGCAACTGAAAATTTAAAGCTAATATACTTGTCCCAAATCATATATCTGGCATATCAGTTTTAACTTTCTGATACCAATCCACTACGATTTGTTTAATTTTTGGTTTGATTTCTTTTCATATTGATCCTGGTGCCCATTTACGAGGAGGTTGAAATGTAATATTTGTCGCAAACAGAGCAATGATATGAAAGTTTTTCTTCTAATAGCTAATTATAATTATAGTATATAATAAATATTATTGTTTTTTATAATATGTAATATACAAGATAAAATTATTATTATTGTTATATATATACAGACATTTTACAAAGCCAAATCTATTTAAACATGTTCTATAAACAAAACACAAGTAAAAAAACTATTATATTAAAAAGTATATATAAATTAAGCATACTTTTCACAATTAACAATTACCTTTACTTTTTTTGATAGGTTCCAGGAACAGACAATTGGTTAGACGCAATAATTCATATATTAAAAATTTTGTTTATTACGATTTTAAAATGTAATAGCCAATCAGGTGATTTGTTGATCAAAAAAACCCTAAAAAAATAGTTTACATATATGTAAAAAAGGGCCCAAAAAACAAAATCAACACATATGATGCATTTTTTATTAGATTTTGTCAATTATACCAACTTTTCAGAATATTTTGAATTTTTTTGCAGAAGTTTTCAGAATTTATACTTCATCAAAACACATTCTTCACCAATCAAATTTCATTCACGTGCTTTATGCCTTTTTTTCTTAATTATGCGAAGCATATATGATGCTAAAAATGGTCAATTATGTGCATAATATCACATTGTATAATTCTAAACATCTTATAGTTCATCTACAAAAAATTTTTCAGTTATGTGACTTTTTTGTAGCACAAACCAATCAAATTTTTGAATCAGGTATAACGTGAAAATCAAAACAATCAAAACAATCGAATAAAACGAAAGAATTAAAGTAATAAATTGAGTAGTTAGGGTAGTGTTATGAATCAGACAAAAAATCATAATCAATTAGTTGAAAATTTTTAAAAAATCGATTAATAGTTGATGATGTTTAACTAATCAACTAATCGATTAATCGATTAATCAATTAATCAATTAATCAATTAATCAGTTAATCGATTAGTCGATTAGTTGATTAATCCACTAATCAATTAGTTAAATATCTAATATGTACTGTACAGTATGTACAATCTCATATATATTCATAGCAGCATATATTGGTATATAGACAACTAATCGATTAACCAACTAATCGAATAATCGATTAATTTAGTTAATGAATTAATTGATTAGTTGAAAATCGATTAATCGATTATTCGATTAGTTGGCTAATCAATTAAAATCGTGTTTGTAATAGTTAATCGCTTAGTTGCCAACTTGATTGACAATTTTTGATTCATATTACTAAGTTAGAGTTAGAGTTAGATGCTTTATTAGAGCGCTACTAATACCAAAATTTTGCAAGGAATTTTTTTTGTTAATGCGCAGTAGGCGATTTTATAAACGAACTTTGGAGTTATTAGTAATTTTTTATGAAAAATCATAAAAAGCGTGATTTTTACATTATACCTAATCCTAAAATTCAATTGGTTTGTGCCAGTTTTGCGGCACAAAAGTCACATGACCGAAAAATTTTTAGTGGGTGAGCAACATAAGTTTCAATTCTATTCTTTAAGGATTACTTATTTGTGCTGATAATACAACTAATGATGCTGCCCGAAACTATATAGTTTCGGATTGACCGAAACCGAAACTGGTATTACCAGTTTCGGGCATGACCTTCTTGACCAAAACTTGCCTAAAGACCCGAAACTATACCAATACTCCGAAACTGGACTAATACTCCGAAACTGGTTTACTATATGAATTCGCATTAATATGTTTCATGCATTTAGTTTATTTACAGACAAAATCAAATTTCCTTAAATGGATAGCAGTCGCATTTCTAACGCATATATCAATGGTGGGAATAAAAAGTAAATTTCTGGTTATTTCTATAGTAAGGAATAACTGGAAATTTACTTTTTGTTCCCCATCCATCGCGCTACTCTTCCACCCAAAATAAATAAATAAATAATAATTAAAAATAACGTTAAAAAAATTTTTAATAAAAAACATATAATTTAAAAAACAAATAAAATAAAAAATAAAAAAAATTATCTAACCATCACAAATTTGCCCAGAAATGCAGTTGATACGTTATTATTGCGACAATTAAAAAAATAGAGACAAAAGCAGTACACATACTAAATAACTGTCATGGGAACCAAAGGGCACAGCCCATATCTATTTTGATACAGAGGCTAAATACAAAGCCGCACAATTATCAACAGTTTTTTACTTTAATACTAAGTTAGTGTGGAAACGAGTAAACCGAGCTGCAATAAATAAAGAAAACTGGGACCAGCCAGAAATAGAAGGAGGATCAAACAAAGAAAAAACAAGAGAGTATGTAACTTATAGCAGAAGATGGGATGGTAGAGACATAGTACATAGTAGAAAGCTCAGAAGTATAAATAGTAAAGGGAGGGAAAGTAGACTAGAACAAGGCACGGGTGCAATTAGTAATGCAATAGGAAAAGACGAAATAGATAGAAGCAAAAACACACAACATAGGACAGAAGAAACTGAAAATCGCCAAATCCTAATGGAAATCCTAAAGAGGCTCTCCTTGTTGGAGAATGTCGATAAGGGGGTGGAAGCCCCCTATCGCTCCTGAAAGTTACCAAGGGCATCTCTAAAAAAAAGGATAGAGAGTTCTCTCTATCCAAACAAAGGGGAGACGGTGAAGGTTTAACAGAGAGGTGAAGGGAAGAAAAAGCAAGAAGAAGAGAAAGGAGGAGAGAGAAAACTAGAAGACATTGATTTTAGTGTACTGGGGATAGGATTCCATAATGTAAATGGACTAAAAACAAATAAGGGAAGATTGGACACGATATCAAATTTTATGGAGGAGAAAAATATTAACATTATGGGCTTAGCAGAAACGAACCTGACCGAAAAAGAAGGAAAATTTATGCTTAAGGAGAATAAAAATCTGAAGGGTTACTGGTCCACTGCAGAGTAAGGAAAGAAGAAAGGATCTGGCATCAGAATTTTAATAGATAAAAAAGAAGAGAAACATGTGGTAAAGTTAAACAGTGAGAACCCATATATTCTGGATATAGTTCTGGATTTCAAGGGTCTTTCGATAAACATTATAGTGGTATACGTAGCACCAACAAGTGCAGAAGTTCAAAAGCATATACAAGCTTATTTAAAAGAACGTCTAAGAAACGTGGAAACAAAGAAGAAGGAACAGAGATGCATAGTTTTGGGCGATTTTAATGTGGATCTGAACCAAACAGAAAAGATCAACTTAGAAGACCGAAAGGAAAAAGAAGGGAAGAAACAAATCCTACAGCTCTTAAAAGAGAAAAGGTTTACAGATGTTTTCTACGAGTCTGACTCCCTAGGGCAACCAACTTGGAGGCGTAAAGAAGCACAGTCAAGAATCGATACCATCTGGGTCAACAGTCACTGGAAACAAAACATTTTACTGTACAAAACCAAGGACATGGCGTTTAGAACAGGCAGTGACCACCAGTTTGTTTTCATACAAGTAGAAACAGGGTTAAATATGCGAAAGCGAAGTCAAGCAAGAAATAGAAGATTAGGAAGAAAAAGACTAGAAATAGATATAGAAAATGTCGATGAGAAAATGTGGGAAGAGTACCAAGCTAAACTAAATCTTGAACTAAAAACTGAAATCTTGAAAGGAAGTAAAAGAAAAAGAGAGACCCAGGAAGCCTGTACGGAGCAGCAGGAATTAGAATCAGAGTTAGAAAACAGATCCCTGGACCAGTTGTGGGATATTATAGAAAGCAGTATAAAGAAAGCAGTATCAGTCACACTCCCAAAAAAGAAGAAAACTCCTATAATAGAGGACGTGTCATATGTGAATGCAGATATGAAAAAGTTAAAGAAGGATATACGCACACTAGGAAAGTGGTGTAGAAGGCTAAAGAAAAGCAGAGGGAAGACATTGTTAGAGCAGCAGGAGGTAACAGAACTAGAAGCTTTCATAGAACGGCTCAAGGAGCGGTGGAAGTTAGATATGTTAGATAACTATTCAAATGTATATGAATCCCTAGAAATATGGTGAACTGTCCTGACCAAGAGGTGGCAAGTTGCTTTAAAAAATGAAAATAAAAAAAGAATCAGGACTTGTATAGAAGCCAGGTACGAGATGATAGTGAAAGGGCAAAGAGGCATGATAGACAGCTTGTTGGATCGGCCTCAGAAGAGGATTCAAATTGATAGAGTAGTTAAAAGCATAGAAGAAGAGGAAGAGGAGTTATTAAACGAACCAAAAGAAGTACTAGAAGAAGTAAGAAGACATTTCGCGGAACAGTTCAGAAAATGGTCATCGATGGCAGAAAATCTACTGAAAAGATAGAAAAAAAGGTTCTGTCCGATAGAAGAAGTAGAGTCTAACTGGTATGAACAATTACTAGATAAGGTGTTATTGGAGGAATGGGAAGAAGTGCTAGAACAAACCAAAAACAGGTCGGCGCCAGGAGTGTCAGGTATTACCTACCCAATATTAAAAAAAGCGGGTACTTTTGCAAAAAAGATATTCCAGTATATGGCAAGTAGATGCCTTGAAGAAGGAAGTATGCCAAAAAGTGGAAACTTGGCATGCTGTATCCAATACCCAAGCAGGAAGAGTGGTGTTATAGATTGAACAATGTCAGACCCATTCTTTTATTGGAAACCTTCAGAAAATCAGTAGGCAGAGTACTAAATAATAGACTAGGGACAATTCTCAAAGAAAGGGGCATTCTTAAAGGAAGAAACTTTGCCGGATTACAGGAAGAAGGTACAGTGGCACCGGTGCATTTGATGAACTGCATACTGGAAGATGCGAGAGAGGGAAAAAAAGAAATCTGGATTCTATTTCAGGACATGAAAAAAGCTTTCGATTCAGTAAACATCGAAATGCTGCAGCTAGCATTGGAGTGCATAAAACTTCCAGCAAAAGCAGTAGATTTTATAATCAATTTGTACAAAAACAGAGAAATCAAGGTTATAACAGGGGTAGGAAACACAGAAAAATTTATAGTGGGGAACGGAATAGACCAGGGAGAGGTCATATCACCCCTGGTCTGGAAAATCTTCTATGATCCACTACTAGTAGAAATTCAAGAAGAAAGGGACAGAGGTTACAAAATGCAGATAAACTGGCCACTCAATCTACAAAGGGGCGAAGCAGAAGTGCAGGATCTACAGGTACCTATTCTAGCATATGCGGACAATACCACATATATAGCAAGGGATAAACTGAAGCTAGAACCGATACTTAGAGTAGCAGAAGATTTCTATAAAGTAAACGACATAGAGATCAATAGCAAAAAGTCAGAACTACTAGTGCTGAATGCACACGACAAGCATATAGTACAAGAAGTCATAATTTTTGGGCCAAAGAACGAAATAGTCTGCGGTAAAAAGGCGAAAGACCTGACGAGGTTTTTAGTGTGTGGCTGTCCGAAAAAGCAGAAATCATGCAAGCAGTTAGAATAGCGAAGGAGGAAGTCCTACAGTTATGAAAGGAATCAAAAGAAAGAAGGCCTCACTAGCGCATATGGCATATATAAACAATGTAGTACTATTACTGCGACTAGAATATAGACTGCAGTACTGCTTCCTATTACATGAAAATTGCGAAAAGTTGCATAGTCCCCTTCTAATGCTGATCAAAAATAAAGCAGGAATGATGAAGACAACTCCGAATTCTACGTTAACACACCAGAATATTGTTGAAGTAAAGTCAATTTGGCAAAATCAACTAGCTCATCATTTCACAAAAATAATATCAAGGCAAATAATAAAAGTGATGTGGGACGAGCAGTGTAGCTAAGGCTAAAACAGGTGCAGCTAAATTGTAAAAGCACAATCTGCATTTTGGGCTTAGAAAAAGGAAGAATAGAGAAATACAAGGTTAAAAACAATCTAGTTTGCAAGATAGTGCTTGAAGCAAAGAAACTGAATATAAGTTTTAGGTCGGAGGAACTAGAAATGAAATGTAAAATAGAAGGAACGGGAACAGAAATTGTAGGCTTGGTTAGCGGAAAAGAACTGCAGAACTTCCTAAAAGAAAGAAGATTTAATGTCTTCTTTTTGTAGCAGCTTTTGGATATAGAAAGCTAGAGAATGCTTACATGGAAGCAAGTCAAACAAATAATAGGTATCTCAGCAAAGGGAAGAGTACCTGAGTGGTATAGAAGTCTCGAATCAAGTCTACTAGAGGACCCGTTGAGCAGGAAGCTGAAAGCCCCGCAGAAGAAAGTAAATTTCCTGCATATGAAAGCCAATCTGGAGACAATTAGCAATGATAGACGAAGACAAGAATAGCTAGTCTTTGGGAAAGGAAGCAACAAGACGGAATTGGAAAAGATCATAAAGAAGAAAACCTCACAAGAGTTCCTTGTAGAACATTGGAAAAAGGATTCTGTAGACGAGCAAGGCCTTTCCATAATCAGACAATGCACAGGGTGTGAACTAAAAAACAAGGAAGCAGAAGCTGCTACGTCTTGTCAAGCAAGTATAAAGGTACACAGCAAAAAAAGAGCGTTGAACAGAAAGTGGATAGAGAAGTTTGAATGCCCTGACAAGAAACGCAGAAAAATAGGTGTTCTTTGGGGAAATATAACAGAGCAACACCCTGCGGCTGAGAAGATAGAAGAACAGAGTTTGGTGGGGATACCTATAAGTTCTTTTAATGAAGAGTACCTTTACTGAAACTTAAAAAAAAGTATATATGTTTTTATAATAAAATAATAATATTTTGAAAATATAATAAATATGTTTTTATATAAAAAAATATTTTAATAATGTTTTTATAATATATTAATAATATAATAAAAATTTTAAAAATAAAATAAAAATTTAAATCTGTTTCAAAAATATTATAAAATTATTATAAAAACATTATTATTATATTTTAAAAATAGTTTAAAATAA
>QKWP01000058.1:584037-618660 GCA_003550325.1 Gigaspora rosea | reverse complement strand
CAATATTAGAATTATCCGAGGACAACACAATACCACATAGATTCCAGAACACTATATTTGAATTTGAAATTCACAAAAGTTCCACAAATAAACTAACGTACCTCAAACTCCGCCCATCTAAAGATCAAACACAAATCAACGGTACAACCAAAGGAAAACAAACATGGGAATTCCTCCATAAGAATTATTCGAAATTACCCCTAATTTAGTAATTCCCGGCAACACAAGAATCCGACCACACTGTGCAATACTATAGCCGTATTAACAGTAAAAATTTGGTCAGGTGCTGATGAAATCTTGGTTACACGAATTATCATATACAGCGTTTTTTTTGTCATACTGGGATAAGTAATAAATAGGTAACAGTAAAAATATGCATTAATAAAGTTTTACTGCATTACTAATCACAATACATGGCGTTCATCATATATATTCCTGGTTTTTTGGGGGTAAATAATTCTCCATAAAGATTAAAATTGCGCCGTATGGGTACAGTATAAATTTCCGGGTAAAAAAAAAAAAAATACTACGTACATTAACTTACGTACTATACTTTCAATATGGCTAAATATGTTGCAATTATAGGTGCAGGTAAGATATTAACAAAATTTTAACAATCATTTTAAACATTCTCGAAATAAAATGATTTAATAAAATTTATATTAGGGATCTCGGGTTTACCAGCAATAAAACAATGTCTTGACAGTGACTTAATTCCAATTTGTTTTGAACAAAATTCTTCTATCGGTGGATTATGGAGATATGAAGATATTAGTGAAAAAAATAAAGAACCTTATTCTACTATTTATAAAGGTATTTTAACTAATACATCTAAAGAAATGGTTGGTATTGATTTAATTTTTTGGTGATTCCAAAATCGAATCTATATACCGTAAGTAATCTATTCAGATTTCTGTTTAAATAGTCGACGTATTCGCATTTTCCAATTCCAGTGGACTGGCCAACTTATTTGAATCAAACATACGTAGAAAAGTAAATCTTTTTTTAATAAATCTATATTAAGTAAATTTTTAATTTTTTTTTTTCATTCAAAATTTCTCAAAATTTTGTTTATTACCAAAAAATAGATACATTGATATGTACGCTGAAAATTTTAATCTTTTGCCTCACATTAAATTTAATACTACCGTGTTAAAAGTATCAATTCTTCCTGATAAACGTTGGAAAGTTAAATATATTATCAAAAGTGAAAATGAAGAAAAAGAAGAGATTTTTGATTTTGTAATGGTTTGTTCTGGTCATCATAGTAAACCTAAATGGCCCGAATTTAAAGGAATGAATTTGTTTAAAGGTGAACAATTACATTCTTATAAGTATAAACGGTGAGTTTACAGTATTTGTAACATACATATATATATGTATGTTTATGTATATCACTGGTTAAAAAACACATATTTTAACCAGTTATTTCTAGTACAAATAATAACTTGTTCACTATATAATTACCAGATATTTTTGTAGTTTAATATATTTTTAGCTAATATGCTTAAATACATATATTACCTAGTAATTATATAGTAAATAAGTTATTATTTGTACTAGAAATAAGTAGTTATTATTTAGTTAAAATATGATTTTTTAACCAGTGTATATTATTATCTTTATAACTAATATCATATATATATAGAGCCATAGATTTTGAAAATAAACGTGTCTTAGTTGTTGGTGCCGGTAATAGGTAAGAATGTGACTTAAATTTTGTAACATTTATATCAAAAAAACTTATTTACTAATTAATTTAGTGCAATGGACATCGCAGTTGAATTAACACATGTCACATCACAAGTCTATATAAGCATTCGTAGTGGTAAAAATTTATATTATTAAATTTATTTTTAGATCTTTACAAATATAATTTTTTTTGATTTTTTTTTTTTGCAGGAAATCTTCCGTGGATAGTACCACGCTTCGTGAAAGGGAAAACTCGTGACCATATTAATCGCTTTTCTGCATATATTATTCCACCTTCTATTAGAGGAAAAATTATAGAAAATAGTGTTATTAAATCTTTTCCAATTCCTTCTCATCTAAAGTTTCCCACTGATCCGATTATAGCTACATTTCCTACTATAAATTCTGAAATTTTTCAGTGCCTCGCAGCTGGTACAATTATTGTGAAACCAAACATTAAAGAGCTTAAATCTGAAAATAATCAATTTGAATTTGTTGATGGAACTATTTTAGAAAATATTGATGTTGTTATTTATTCTACTGGTTATTATATTGATTATCCATTTTTAGAAAAACATATTTATACTGGTGGTGATGAAATTGAACAAGTGTATGAAAAAGATTTTCATGATATAGTTTGGCTATATAAATCGATATTTCCTCCAAAATATCCAAATATTGCTTTTATTGGTGTGGCTTTAGGAGCAGGTGCTTTTTTACCAGTTAGGTGAGTTCAGAATTTAATAATGTTCGTTTTTTTTTTATATAGCACCATAATTCGTAATTAAATTGTTTTTTTTTTATAAATTTTTATTTTATAAAGTGAGATGCAAGCACGTTATGTAACAAGTCTTTTTAAAGGATCTATTAAACCACTCCCATCTAAAAACGAAATGGAAAGATCTATACGTAAATACTATGAAAATGTTCGTAAAAAGTACTGCAAATCTGCTCGTAGTGGTATTCGGTTATCATATTTACCTTATATGGATGCTTTGAGTAAAGAAGTTGGATGTTATCCTCATCCTTATGAAATATTCAAAAAATTTGGTTTTAATTTTTGGAAACTATTTATGTTTGGTATGGCTACTCCTATTCAAGTACGTAAATTTTTTATTAAATTAACATGATGAAATTCCTGTATTCTATTTTACTTAAGTGCTAAATATATTCTGTTATAGTATCGACTAATTGGGAGGGATTCTTGGGAAGGTGCAAAAAAAGCTATTATCCTTTATAATGAATATAGCTTTAAAAATGCTACTAGAGAATCAAGAGTTTATAAGTCTTGGAAATATATCTTTATTGTTTTGTTAATATTGTTAAATAGAAATGGTATTTTTAAAAAATTAATTAATGTATATTGGAAAATTTTTAATAAATAAATAAAATGTCTTTTATATATATATTTACAGTATGACTATATTATCTTTCAGTTATAATTTTCATGAAGATAATTTCTTACTATATTCGATCGTATGAATGAATACTTTCTATTTAACTTCCCTTGCTTGGGCAATAAAAACCCCAGCCACGTAAATTGTTGTGGACTGGAATGAGTTATTCAACTATATTAAGTCCCCGAAATTTACCCATAGTAGTTAAAAGTTGTTAGTATCGGAATTATCGTAATTTCTGCCTAAATAATTAAGTTGGAGAATTTATTCCAGTTATTGGAATTGTCATTGTTTTCTATTTATAAGTTAAGTTACTGTGAAAAATTCTATTACAGAACTTAATTGCTGTTTCGTTACAACAGTATATAATTAGTACTCCTTGCAAAAATTGCGTGACCCACGATCACTTTTTATATCATGCCGTAAATCAGAAATCTTTTTTTTGGATTACAGATCTCTAGGGTATAGTAAATTTTTAGTACTTTAAATATACCTATATCTCTTAAAAATTCAGGTACCATGCCACTATTACTATATGGGATCTTTGCTAGGAAAATGACCCTCCGAGGCTATATAGATTTTATGAATAAAATTCAAAATTATTAGCTATCTAATAGTTTAATTTAAACGATTTTTTTTTTTATTTCGTAAAGCTCGCTAGTCTCTACAGTATAAAAAAAAGTTTATGTGAATCGGATCATTGGATAGCCGGCAAATTTAAATTTTATTTATAAAATCTACATGGCCTCGGAAGGTCATTTTCCTAGCAAAGATCCCATATGTTAGAGATCGGTAATCAAAAGTGATTTCTGATTTACGTCATGACATAAAGATTAGGGTCGCAAAATTTTGCAGAGTAATATGCATTAAATTTTTGTGACTTCTATCATAAGTAGTGATGCGGGCCGATATCAAATTCTCGGGCCGACCCGGTTGCTAAAATTAATCGGCCCGGTCGACCGGGCCGATCATATTGTAAAAAAACTTTCAGTCAAAAAACAAGAATGCAAAATAGGCTTATAATTTGATCTTCTCAATATGAAAGCAATTAGAATTACACCACAAATACTTGTGAATATTTCGATTACTAAAAAAATTACACTATGGAGATGCTTGAGATAATGATAGTAGTTGATCTCAAAAAATCGACTTTAGTTAATCGTCAACACATTATAAGAACACATACAATATAATGTAACATAAATTACAAATAGTAGGAAGAGTGCATGTGATGCATATATATATAGAGAATCTACTATATCTGCGAATAAGAAGTGGTTATAAGAGGGCCCGATTGGTCCACTTATGGCCGGTGATATACCGGGTTATTTTCTCATGGTTGGAAATAAAAGGGATAATGTATGACGGTGGTTTACTAACTTATAATCGATAATCAGTGCTTTTAATCAGCGAAAAGAACATGCAATCAGAACTCCTAATTGACTAGTTGAATTTATAAATAGCGAATAGAACAGTTGACTATTCAATTTTGGTTGGATAGATGATTATCGACTGCAAGCACTAACCTGAGAATGTTCTACGTGTGATTTAACTATTAATTATAAGTTATACAATGAAATTCTATCAAGCGAAAAAATTTAACTATATCCCGGCCGGGCTGACCTGTAGGGATATGGGTCAAGGGCCGACCCGTCCGCCCGCCCGGCTGATGGGCCAAGGTCAGCCCGTATCACTAATCATAAGTTACCATACACATTTTCTGCTATATAAATTACTTGCCAATGCAGTATGCATAGTTGCTAAAGTTGGTTAATTATGATTTCTATTATAAGATACCGCAAAAATTCTTTTATAGGACTTTTTGTCTATAGTATGTTATTAAAATTACCATAAGTTACCGGAAATCGCTATTCAAAGTGATATAAAGTATGTTGATAAGGTTGAGTTTGTTTGTATTGGATTAAATTAGTGATTTCTATCGTGAGTTACAAAGATGAGTTAGTTGTATTGAAGTTATCATGATTTCCATCATGAATTATTATAACAAAAAATTCATTAAATGAATTTACTTGATGTATAATATGCCTAGTGATGGAAAAAATGCGTATTAATGCATGATATCGCATGAAAAATTTTTGGATTTATATTTTCCCTTCGGAAAATATTGGATACGTGCTCAAATTTTTACCCAATCTTTGCTCTTCTTTTATGTTCATTCATTTTCTTTTCAGAATTTTTTGAGACATTTGCATCCATATCCTTAATTCCACTGGACAATACGCTCCGGCCTAAATTATATATACTTTAAACTTTCCTACATAAAATTTAGATAGGATCAAATGCGCATGATTCCGAAACATGCGCACGATTAAGGAATCATGCGCACGCATGAAACTCATTTCTAAATATGCATTAAGGTTGTTAGTTTGCATCGAAATTATTGTATTTCTATAATGAGTTATCATAAAAAAGTCTACTACAAAACTTACTCATTATACTGGTAATGATATAACAGTGCCTGTAGCAGAATTATTGCATTTTCTATCATGAATTACAAACCTTAATGCGTAATTAAGATTGAGTTTTATTGATATTGTTGCGATTTCTATCACGTATTACTGTAAAAAGTTTCTCATAAATTTGCTCACTATTCTAATAATCATAGTAAGTAGTTGTTAGACTTGTTTGCATTAAGGTTTCTATCTTGTGCTATTGTAAACATTCTGTTATGTACTAACCTTAATATTCTGGCAATAGTAAAAAAATTCTTATACAAAATTTACCATTATTCTAATAATCAGTTAGGATTGAGTTAGTTCGCATTGGAATTTTTATAGTTTCTATAATGAGTTCACCGTTATAAACCTTACTATTCTGGCGATACACAGGACATGGCTCACTAACGCATATTATTAAAACTATCTCAGTTTTTCTAATATCAAAGATACAAAGTGCGCATAACGGACGAAAGTCGATTTTTTAAAAAATAATTTGGTAACTGAGGATGTAAATAAGAATAACTGGTTGCTTCTTGTCATTGATTCTCCACATTTCAATTTTCACGCATCGATTATTAATTCATAGTACAGATCGATTATGACATCATACAAAAATTATCATATTTCGCAATAATCACAGATTTAAATTAAATCACACATTCTAATTTAGAGGTCGCTTAAAGCCAGATATGTACATCATGAGATTACTTAATATCAATTGATATTGGGTTTAGAGTCAGATTGAGAATAGAGGTGGCGGCTTACATATATAAGTTATATATAATGGTAAAATCGCAATTTTAACACTTTATTTAGTGAACTAAGACCAGTTTAGATAATTGTTGTTCGGACTGATCCGGATTAAATATCAGGTAATCTCGTGATGTATTTATTGGCTTTAAACGACCCTCGGTTTTGGATATAGCAAATCAAAAATGGCAAAGTGCAATTGAATTTTTTTTTATTTCTCGTTAAATTAATACGCATGAACACATGCCTCTAAAGTTAAAATTCATTTATTCGATATGCTATTTTGCACCAATACTCTCACAGTCTGTCTCCTTGTAACCAACGATAATTTTTATAAGGAATAGGGTATTACATTGATATTCAAAGATTAAATGTCGTAATTATTACAATTTAATGAATTGCCATAGACTGATCAAAGTTTTTCTCACACTATGGTCACGTTTTCTGAAGATGACCAATCATAAACGTTTAAACGGAGACAAATGACAAATTTAATGAATCGGCATAGACTGGTCAAAGTTTTTCTCACACTCTGGTCACGTTTTCTGAAGATGACCAATCAAAAACGTTTAAACGGACGAACTCTGAATGAAGAATTAAGTAACTTTAATGACTTTAATTCAAATATCGTAATATTAATTCAAAATACTGTATTCAAAATATTGTTCAAAATGTCATCAGAATATCAAAAAATCGATAATTCGCGGTAATGTCGTAATGTTGTAACCAGGAAGTAAAAATTTAGAAATACATGGATCCACATTTAAGAATTAAAAACGTACGTTTATTCAATAACTTTAGTCAAGAAATACATAGCGATTAAAAATAAATTTTCGGCTGTAGATAATCAAAAACGTTAAAACGCAACAATCAAAAATGTTAAAACGCACAGAGTCAAAATTCCCACAATCTCGGTTGCAGCCAATCAAAAACGTTAAAGCGCACAGACCTGCTTCCCCCCTGTTTAGAAGTTTCCAAAATGGTTATTTCTGCTAGAAGTTTCCAAAATTTGGTTGCAGCCAATCAAAAACGGCAAAACCACTTAGATAGTGTAACCATCGTATAGGAGAGCTTGGTACTTTCATGCCGAGTTTAACCCCGATGGTTGACATTAGAAGGTCGCATGAATTTGGCAGTAATTTATGGGACACAGATATTAATGATTTATTAGACATTTCGTATAAAAAGAATGTAATCATCGTATAGGAGAGCTTGGTACTTTCATGCCGAGTTTAACCCCGATGGTTGACGTCAGAAGGTCGCATGAATTTGGCAGTAATTTATGGGACACAGATATTAATGATTTATTAGGCATTTCTTATAAAATTATTTAAGGTTGGTTTTGGAGAGCATATATTAGGTACATTATATATATGAACAAAGAGTGAGGCCAACCCTTCATATACATTCTCATTTCTTAAGATGCCTTCGCTAAGATCATGATATCTATACTACTAATTCTGATTTCACATGCTTCCCCGCAAGTAACTCCTATCAAGTTTATGCAAGCGCGTAAACGTGACTAGGGGAAATTCACATGGTTAAGTCACTGAGAATACATAATAATGCCTAATACTAGAAAGGTAAGATTAATATGGCTATGGCGATACAATTATGGGTATGTGACAACTTAAAGAATTATACAAATACGGAAAATGAAAGACAAAGGAATTGTTACAATAGAAAGACTTTAGTGCTTCCGCATGATTATTTACTTAGGAATCTACTCAGATTTCTTAAATCAAGTACTGTTTTTTCTTTAATTATGACAATATCTGTGAAAACTATATCAACTATCTATGGCGGAAATGGGGGGCAGTTTAGTACTGATTATGAAATAATTATTTATGAAATAAATGGTGATGAAAGTATTAAAAATATTAATGTGAAAAGAATAAAAGTTCAAACGGATTCAGCTAAAGGCTATTTGCTTAGTCTTCAATTTATTTATAATGTGGAGACAAATGATGGAGAAAGATTAGTTACTGGTGCCCAATATGGTATAAATAACGGTACACTACAAACTTATGATCTTAAAAATAATGAAATAGTGAAGGCTATATCCGGTACATATGGCAACTATACTGGATATATTGTTATAAAATACTTAATGTTCCAGACATCAATAGGAACAAAAAGTTATGGTAAAAATGATACAGCAGATTCTTTATTCACTTTGCCTGCTGGTACTCTCTGTGGTTATAGTGGCTCATTCGTAGATTCTCTTGGAACGTATGTAATCGTAGAAGTTCCAACAAATCCATCAACTTCAAATTCATCATCGGATATTACACCAACTTCATTTATAATTCTTTCCTGCTTTACTAGCATTTTAGGATTTATTATTTTAGTAACTGTCGTAGTTTTTTTGTGGAGGAAATTTTATCGTAGGTATATTCCCACACGCTAGTTCTTGTTTTTTGGTTTTATATAATAATGCACAGTACAAACGAAAGTGCACACTTATTGTACCTGCTTCAAATTCCTGTAATTTCTTAATAGTCTATTAAATAGAAGTAATTACACTTTCGCTTTTATGAAAATTTTATCAATGATAATTGATATCGCCTAACCTGAAATTTTTTTGGTGGTAATTTAAACCCAATTTACAATTACCATTACATGATAAATACCGGTAAGGTCTTAGAAACCAAAAGTGTTGTCATTTTTCAAAAATATTTTTCTCTATTTATGCAACATAATAGATTTGTTCACGTATTACTGATAAGGACAAATTAATAAAATGAAATTACCATTATTTTACGCGTCATAGTAAATTTTTTGAGGCGCTTTTTATGATTTATACATATCGGCGGATTTACACAATTGGGCCTTTTTTCAAGACCCCGATTTTCATATAATTTTGCAAATCAAACCACCTTATCTCTAAGATCTAATGGGTTGACGATTATCTAATGGGTTTATTTATATTGATCAGTTATTTGTTGATCATCTGATCATCATCTGACCAATGAATTTTTGTAAACAATCGAATTTTGGGGACCATTTTTAGGGATTCCATAAATCCGCCGATATGATTAAAAGTTCGTGTTAGGTTTATTAGTAGAAAAGTATGATAATTTTAAGGATTAATGAGAAACATTTAATTTTAAATTGCTACAGCAAATACTATACTTATTAATTTGTTATCTAAACATTATATGATAATTTAATGATTTTTATTGCAAGAAATCTATTTAGAAAATATTACAAAAAATCTGCAAGAAATCTATTTGGAAAATTTACTAAATGCTAATAAATAAATAATACATATAAAAAGTATAAAATTTTTAATATAATTTGAGGGAAATTCTATTTTGACCCGGTCAAAACGACCCCCTCTTAGAATTTACCCTATGAAAAAAGTGGTCCATGTAGGCACGTGTTTCTACGGAGAGACACGGTTAAGTGTGGAACAGGTGGATTTCCGGGTTTTTATTATTGCTCGTCCCGTTTCGTTGTGTGCCTCTTCCTTGCCCCTATGAAAACTCAATACACGGAAATGCATGCATAAATACGAAATTGTATGTGGGTAAGCACGGGTTTCATAATCACTGCACGGAACTGCACGGAATGATCGTCCATAAAATTTAATACACATTATCACACGAAAAATTGAAATCCGTGCACTATCATGCATAGTATTATATCAATATATTGACGTGCATTAATCTTAATGATCGCATAATTTCTGTGCACTAACGTGCACAATCATTAAGATTCTTAACCATCATAATTTTCGTGCACTGATGTGCACAATCGTTAAGGTTCTTAACGATCATAATTTTTGTGCACTGACATGCACAATCGTTAAGATTCTTAATGATCATAATTATAGTGACGTGCATAATCGTTAAGCTTCTTAACGATCATAATTATAGTGACGTGCATAATCGTTAAGATTCTTAACGATCATAATTTCAGTGCACTTCGTTACGATCATCACAATCGTTAAGATTCCTTAACAATCAATTTAACGATCATAATGTTCATTTCTGTACATGATGTCATGATGATTGTCACAATCGTTAAGATTCTTAACGATCATAATTTTTGTGCATGACATCACAATTGTCACAATCATTAAAATCCTTAACGATCATAATTCCATGTACTAACGTGAAGATCATAATTCCGTGCATTAACGTGATGATCGTTAATGATTATAATTTCCATGCAATGACGTGTACAAAAACATTTATTTTGTGAGTAAATAAATATTACATTTTGTTTTTTTGTTTTTTTTTGCACTTAACAATAATAATTTCCATGCATTGACGCGCAAAAATTACATTCAATTTGTAAGTAAATAAATATTTGATTATTTGTTTTTTTTTATTTTTTTACACTTATAATTTTTATTATTTTCTTTTATTGTTTTATAATTTTTTTTTACAACTCACTAATTATTATATAATTTTTTTTAGTTATTGTCATTGTTTTTGAAACCATCCTTTGGAGTTATTGCCTTGAAAGGTGCTCTTTTGGAATCATTATTGTTTTTGGTGTATGTTTTTTTATCATTTTTGGAGGCAATGTGGGTTTGTTTTTTTTATTACTACTATTTTTTCTTTTATTTTTATTTATTTCCTGTATATTGTTGCATTTTAGCATCTCTCTTGAGTTACTGCTATTAGAGTTGGCATAATTGGAGTTGTCACTATTAGTGTTATTTCTAGAGTAGTTATTTCAAAATTTGTTTTCGAACCTTTTATTTTGGTACTATTGCTTTACTATGTTTTTTCGATATTATTAGTTGCTGGGTTATTTTTAAGTTAGTAGTTTTAGTGATTAGAAATATTTTCTTATTTGGCATGTAAATTATTAAATTAAAGTATTTGTATTATAAAATTTAATTAATGAAAGAATAAGGTTAATAATAAAATATAAAGTTAAGTTACTAAAAATTATAAAATTTAGTTAATAAAAATATAAAATTTTAGTTAATAAAATATTATATATAAAAATTAGATACCAAAAGTGTATGTGTGGCTAGATGTATCCTCGTCTAGGACCAGAGGGTTTAAATAGGCAATTTCCATAGTTGGGTTGCAGGTATGGCAGCTAGTGTGGAACCCTTGGGCAGACCACTTAAATTAGACACCAAAAGTGTACGTGTGGCTAGATGTATCCTTGTCTATGTAACAAATGCCGGTATTCCCCTAGAGGATACCGACGGCCCTAATATCTTGAATAAAATTCCTAAGTCCCAAGACGGGCACTTTAAAAAAAAATATATATATTATATATAAATGTATATACGGATATATGTTATTATATGTATATATATAGAGGTCGGCTAAAGCGGAGCGAGTTTTGATTGTCTACATGCATGATGTCGATCAGTGAATGATTATCTACATTTACGAACAAAATTTGGTATTTTTTATATCTTTTAGCAAAGGTTTCTCAACAGCTATGTAATTAAACTTAATAAAATATTTTTTATTCAATTATACAAGCTTGCAGAATTGGAATAAAAAAAGATTCGTTGGGTTTGGCCTGGTAGTTACTGAGAAACATTTGTTTAAAGTTTAAAAAAAATCATCGAAATCTTAAAAGAGAAATACAGCTATATTATAGCTACGATCATTTTAATAAAAAATTTCTCGATAATTACTAAACCAAATTCAATGAAAATTTTTTATTTTAATTCTACAAGCCTGTAGAATTAATGCAAAAGAATATATCAAGTAGTTGTTGAGAAATATTGATTAAAACTTCAAAAAAATTTAGCCGCAACTTCTTTTTTATAGGTGCTAAAATTTAATGAAGACTATTCAACACATACTAATCAAATTCAATCAATATTTTTTATTTTAATTCTATGAGATTATAGAACTAAATAAAAAAAATTTTGATCAAATTTTATCAGTTATATGCAAGTAATCTGGTTTAAAATGAAGCATCTGTTATGGTTAAAATTTTTTTAGCTTTCAATAAATATACCTCTACAACTTCCAATCCAAATTCGATTATTTTTTTTTTTTTTAATTTTACAATTTTGTTAAATTATAATAAAAAATTTTCATTAAATTTGGTTTAATAATTATCGAGAAATTTTTATTTAAATTTTAAAAAACATAATCATAACCATATATCTGTATTTCTCAAGATTTTATGATTTTTTTTAAACTTTAAACAAACGTCTCTCAATAACTATCAGGCCAAACCAATGAATCTTTTTTTATTTCAATCCTGCAAGCTTGTAGAATTGAATAAAAAAATTTTGTTAAGTTTAATTACATAGCTGTTGAGAAACCTTTGCTAAAAGATATAAAAATACCAAATTTTGTTCGTAAATGTAGATAATTATTCACTGATCGATATCATGCATGTAGACAATCAAAACTCGCTCTGCTTTAGCCGACCTCTATATATGGATATGTGCTATTATATGTTACCTGCACGTAAATATGCATGAGACAATGCACGGGAAAACACATAAAATTGCACATTAGTACGTGCACTATTGCACAGAATTCACGCTCTATTACATGCTATAAATGTGCTTTCTCATACATTGTCTCATATAGATTTACGTGCAGGTTCATGTGGTTCCATATCCAAACTTTTCTGTGTATTGCAGTATCGTTCCGTTCTGCAATTTGTTATAGAGCGCACACAACAGTCATAACAAACTTATACCTACAGTAACATCCTTCTGTACAAATAATGTAATACAGTATGGGATGGGGTCACAGAACAAGCCGCAAGACATCACATGAGCAGATCATTTCGAGCATAGTGCTTCAATCTCTTTCTTTGTTTTCTTTTTTTATTTTTGTGGAAAGTTCAGTGACTCTGTATCTCCCCTATAAAAAAAGTAGTCCGAGTGGTATTACGGTTTAGCATGGAGAAGTCTGTAATAGCACATGTATTGTGGCAGTATATGCACACTACACGGAATGGCACATGTTTAAAATGATACATATCGGCATATTGTGCATATTCAGAATAGCATATGTAAGCTTTTTATACAGATGTCATGTATTTGGGATGACACATATAGGTTTGTTGTTTGGAATTACATGTATTAAATGGCACTTGTGTCTCATATGGCCAATAAAATCACAGGATCAGGTGTAATATGAAATTCAAAACAACTGTCTTTTTTTAAAAAATCTCCTGTATCTTAAAATCTCGTCTATGAAAAGGCTCTTTAATTCCTAACAAAAAAATTCCTTGCAAAATTTGGCTATAGGCATATTTGCTTTGATACCAACACGTCGCAATTATATCTTACTCTAACTAATCAAGTTCACTCTTAATTATAACTGTAAGAAATATATGCATGTGAATTTATATGTGCCTCAACCATACCAAAACCTGTAAATTTTGGCTTAATAAAGTGCAGCAAAACTGGTCTATTTACGGTCCAAAATGTCTGGGCAGATAGTCCAATTTGGTCCATTCTAGTTGTGCTAACACGGAATTTACACGTGCAAACTCAGGGCTGCTGACTGTTCCACAGATCACTGTGCTTTTCTATAAAAACTCATGCATATCTGGATGTATTTTTTTATAGGGCTTCCCCTTTTTAGGCATGGTAGGGGGTAGCTGGACACAATGTTGAGCAGAAAACTTAAAGAACAAAGAGATTGATTCAGATCATCAGGTTACTCAAATACCATTTTGTTTATGATCTGCTATCACCTAAGAAGTCTGGTGACTTGTAATAAATGTCCACCTTGTGACTTCGTTCACAAGCGGGTTAGTACGTCGGGTTTGCTGCACTTTACTAAACCAAAACTTACAGGGTTTTGCACGGGTAATTACTTGTAAAGTAACGGTAATGAAATAAACCGTGCTCATCCATGCCACCTATTGCACATGTCAATACCGTAAAACATAATATATGTGATTCTGTCACATTTTGGTTCTGTTTCTTGCCTTTACGTGCCATATTACACTTACCTATCTAGACAACACAGTGCTAGCCCGTACCAATACCTGGACCACTTTTCTTATTTAGTGCAGGTCAGAATTATGCTAATGACAGCCAGATTTTTATATTAAAAACCTGGCCAGCATCAACATAATTTCGGCCCACACTTACCTTAATTCCGACCTGTGCTAATCCTAAAATTCACTGGTAGTTATTTTGACCCGGGCCAAAATAGAATTTTCTATAGCTTAATTATAGTCAAAGATATTTATTAACTAAGATATTTTCAAATTATCTTTAAAATAAATTAAATATATTTTTAGGTCTATGCTAGCTCAATAAAAAGATAATAATTAAAAATATATTTTTAGCTCTATATTAACGCAATAAGAAGATAATAATTAACCAGGTTCTTTTGATGGTTCATTATCATAATCGTATTATTTTGATTCCAAATAAATTAGCACAATTCATTATAGGGTATGTAATATCCCAATCTAATATTCAATAAAAACTACCATGCTTAAATAATTGTTGCGGTTGATGAATTTGGAGTCTCGATTTGAAACTAAATTTATTCCTAAATTCTAGCACTATTCTAGCCTAACCTTAAAAAAAAAATTTGCAAAACACCTTCCAAAAAATTTTAAATAGGTTCAAATTTGAACATCAGCCAATTTCAACGTCAGCTACGACAATAATTTCTAGAGTTTGGCAAATGTTTCTTAATATTTAGTTAAAATTATTTATTTTATAAAGCATAACATAATGTTTTTAAAATAACATCAAATTGAATTTTAATCTGCCTTTTTATAATACTTTGTAGTTAAAATATCCAAATTTTTATGTTTTACCAATTTTAATGTGTTAAAAAAAATTCTGTAACTGGCCAAATCTATTCATTTACTTTATTTGTTTCATTATGACAGAGTATATATTAAAATAACTATCGCTGTAGGAAGTCAAATTAAAATTTTATGATTATTCATATCATTCTAGTATAACGAATTAAAAATTTTAATTTCCAAAATTGTAAATTTTTCCCTATCTGTATTATTCCCAGTATAAATAATTTATACTAAAATGGAAGTCAATAGTGCGTAGTGATAGCATAATGCTAGTTCTCGCGTAATGCTAGATTTTGATGATATGCTGAAATTTCAATATAATGCTTAATTTTTAGCGTATCGCTAGAAATTCGGCATAATGCTCTAAAAATTCTAATTGTATATAAAGCTCCTGAAATTGAATAAAGTCATGATATAAGTTTCACGTATGCTTTAAGAAATATAATAAAGTTTCATATACTTATCTGAGTTTTCCTTTGAATTCAACTTTAACTTTAATAAATTCTGCGAGATTCAATTCGACGGACTGTATTGACTTGTAACTTCGCCGCAGTTTATTAAGACTCGAATTCTTCATTTATGGTTAGAGCTGAATTGGCCAATGGACTCTATTTCGTATTGCTCTCACAATTAACCATTATACTAGGTATGTGTATAAAGTTATATTTGATCGAATAACCAAATAAATACATATTGTGGTTATTCAAGTCCACCCAAAGTTTTGAGAAAATGAATTTAGTCTCTCCGGGACAAAATATAATCAGTATCTCTATGTGCAAGAAGATATTATCAAACTTACAATTCATTTAAAATGTGATTGCACATGCGCTACGTACTTAATAACTAGTTTTAATGTTATAGTATAACAATTCTTTTTAATACCTTGTACTGTATTATTTCTTAGAGAATCAATTTATCCTTTTTTTTATTACATATCAATAAAATGTATATCAACAAATAAATTTTGTTATCTTGTTATACTCACCGGACAAAAATATATTAATATTGTATCATCTTGAGTATTTATCTTTAGATATCTGTTGCATTTTGAGCCGTTATGATTCATTCTGTCAAAATTTATGGTATGTTTTGGTATGTGCAATTCGTGATGGATTGTAGTTGATATTCTTTCGATAGACCTAGCTTTCTGGAACACAATTACTGTTACATGATCAATAGGATTTTAGAAAACAAAAATGTCGCAATTTTCCAAATGCATCACAATTAATGATACAGGTGAATAATTTCTATAATTGCAGAAATAATTACACTAATTGTTGAAATGCTTATTAACAATTTTAGTAATTTCACAATTTAGGCAGAGCAACATTTGATTCAAGAACTTATATGTCACAAAATGATCAATGTGGAATTACTATATTTGTTAATGATAAATTCTACAACCGTTGCGGAATTAACAAACTTTTGTGGAATTATACATATAATTATTGAAATAATTTGGGTAGTTTCAAAAAGAGTGATCCCAGTTATGATCTCGAATTGTATCACTCTCAATATAAACACTTATAATTTTGATTGGCCAAAAAATGTAAACAAATATCAGGTGACATTTATGAAATCGGATAATAGGTATCAAAATTATACAATGCAATTGTGTAAATTATGTGATTTCACTAAGGTCAATTATGCGATGGATGTGAATTATGCATTTTCTTAATTAGAATTTGCCAATTTTGCCAACTTTTCGGAATATTTCGAACTTTTTTGCAGAAGTTTTCAGAATCCACACTTTATCAAAACACATTCTTCTGCCAATCAAATCTCACTCACATGCTTATGCAATTTTTATTAATTATGCATAACCCTATGCTGAAATCCACATGACCCTGAATAAAGATGCCTAACGAATGACGAATTATTCATTATTAATGAATGATAAAACCATTTCGTCAGGTGACTTCCAATTGATGAATTGACGATTGACGAAACCCCTGGCGATTGATAAAACCTATGACAATTGACGAAACCTATGACGAATTGACGAAACCAATGACGAAACCTTATGAGTTACATTCATACAAGGTAGAGTTAATTACCGCGTTTATAAAAATTAAAAAGTGTTTTAATAAACTGTCTAATATAGTATCACCAAAAATAATATAACCTAATTAACCTTTTAGGCAATTCTATAGGAAAGTCTCGATCAGTAAGATAAGAGCTAAAAAAACTATGTTTTAACAGAACAGGGAATAAGTACTTGTTATCAGTTATGTTGTAAATGATAACGAATTATCGTTGGGATATAATGCGGAGCCCATGCTGCGAAGCAGCACAGACTCTGCATTATAAATCCAAATGATAATCAGATTTGTCGTTTGCAATTTAACTGATAACACAGTTATCCAATGCTTCTGACGTAAGCACTAACCTTTTTCATATATATATTATTACTTTCTAATCATTGTATACATTTTCATTCACTTTCTTTTCCAAAATTCTTTCTCACATTTAAAAAAACCCGGGATTCGTATTGTTTAAAAAAAAAAAATATATATATATATATATATATAATAATTACATACTTACACTTTCACTCACTTACTTTCCTAATTCTTTCCCACGCTTAACAAAAATCATTATAGATTTCAAACAAGCCTCACAACTTCCAACCCAATATAAAATAAGCCAACTACACGATGCGTCGCTTGTGACAAATACTGAAAGAAATACATCAAAGTGGATTAGAACTTTAAATCAGTTCAATAAATGTTGCGATAAAACCAAAACTATCAAATTAATTGATAGTATCAATGAGCTTGAAACTTACTTGTGTCAGTTCATAACTTGGTTAAAGAAAGAGGGTGGTTCAGATTATAAGGTGGAGTCAGTTCACAATTGTTATAGCGCTATTGATTGATATTTTAAGGAATATAGTATTATACAACCAGTAAAAATCTAGAATCATTATAAATTTCCTCGTGCACTTCGTACGCTTGATGGAAAAATGAGATTGTTACAAAGCAAAGGATTGGGCGATCCAAAAAAATCGGATGGATTATCTTCAGAAGAAATTGAACAAATACTTAACCACCCATATATGGACATAAATTCAAATAAATCACTTTGCTGCTGTGTCTTTTTTTGGTTATGCATATTATGCAGATTATGTGGTGGTAATACATATCGTCTTAATAGAAGTGATCTTTAATGCCATCGTAATGGTGGATTGGAACTTGTATTAAACAAAAAAAAATAATCAAGGCAGGGCTTTTTATCGAAACAAACATGGAAAAAAGACTCAAGGCATATTCCTATACCTCCTGACTTGTATACTAATTGATATACCCTAGTTAAAGATATTCTCCTATTTTTATCTAAATTACCTGAGTCATCATCATTGCAAGATCCATTGTTTTATGAAACCTGTGAAAGGCAACAAGGTAAAAATTATGCATGCACGTACTATATATAAGGTTTTTATTCTAATTTTTTTTTATATATCGATATTAGATTTAAAAAAAGGCCATTGGTTTAAAAACAATTGTATGAGTTATGCCAAACTTTGAAAAATGATGAATGTTATCGCAACAAGTACTGATATCAATCTTGATAACGGTAGATTGATTACTAATCACTCTTGTCATCATACTGCAATTCAACTTTTAAAGAATAATGGTATTTCTGAATCCAAGCTTCAAGCATTTTCTGGACATCATTCTCGTGAAGTTTGGCAGATTACTGCCAAACTAGTAATGATCAACATATAACGAATACTGCAATGCTAATTCCTTTTTTATCACAAGATCTTGATTTGATGAATATGAATATGACAATTTTTATGGAGTATTTCCGGATGAAGAACTGGATTCTGATAATGGACCTTATTGTAATAATTTGTTCATTAACAATAACGATAAGAATTTTAAGTACTTAATTTAATTTATTTTTTTTTATTTTTTTATTTTATTCACAGATATAAATAATAGTTTGGTTCAATCAATTTCTACAATTCAAGAAAATCAATCACAAAATTTTACTGAAGCTCAATTACCAGCCACAAATACTCAATATTCAAATGTAACCAAAGAAATTCCATTATCAACTCAACCTCAAAGTGATACCATCATACATTCAGATTTCACGGCAAAGAAAATTAAAAAGTTTATATAAAAATTTTACCAAAAAATTTTTTTCGAATTACTAACAATTTTTTTGCTTTCATTTACATGTTAAATAGCAAACCAAATTTCAAGAATACCTAAGATGAAACCACGCACAAAAAGTAGCCTATACCCGACTTCATCTGTAACTACACCCTTCAAGCCCATATTCGCCTAATTCACCAATGCTTGAATCATACGGAAAACATAGAAAGCTCATTATCTAGTGTCAATAACATTGTTATTCAACTTCCTCTGGGTACTTCGCAAAGAATAACCTAAATATAAACTTGAAAATAAATTAGATTTTATTTTTATATATTTTTAAATTCATTAATTAATTTAAAAATGATTAGCTTATTGTGACATTAAATGCTATTTTAATATAAATTGACAAAAATTTGTGTATCGCCAAATATAAAGTGAGCGAAAATTTGTGTATCAGTGATTAGGAAGTGATGAATAATGTATATGAAAACCATTAGATGCTAACATAGGAAGTGTCAGATAATGCACAATTAATAGCAGCGATAGAGAATTAATATAGGTTGGATAACAATATATATATTAAGATATCCATTACATTCTCGTTATCCATCGTGATTTTACTTATTTATGAATAACAAATCAAAAAAGGAAATTAAATTTTGTAAATAAACAAAGTGCATAAAGATAAAAGTTTAGGGTTAAGGTGTTGTTATTGGAGACTATAGTGATAGATTGGTGCTCATTATAACATTTTGTTTCTGTCATTTTTAATTAGTGCATCAAGGTCAATTTAAACATTGGTTTTCAAGTATTTTCACATCTCTTCCTTCATTTGCACTTGTTTGGAATATATCTAGAATCACAATTTAGACTATTCCGAATCAACCTGACATAATTTGAACACATGACATGCGAGAGAAAAAAAAGAAAAAAGCCAATGAAACCTTATAATGAAATAACATTCTTTTGAAGCAATTTAAGATTTAGTGTATCCAAGATCATTATGCTAAAGGGGTTTCTAATTCAATTTATCAAGGTTTATCATTTGCTAAAGGTTTGTCAAGATTTCGTCAATTCGTCATATATTTCGTCAATTGGCATAAATTTAATTAATTCATCATAGATTTCATTAATTCGTCATAGGTTTTAACAATCGTTGGGGTTTCATTAATCGTTAAGGTTTTGTCATGACAAAACTATGCTAAAACCATTTTGTATTACAAAAAACATTTTGTCAGGCATCTTTAACCCCAAATCAATAGATTTCTCAAAATTTCTGAATCTCATATAACCAATTGATACTACGTAATCAAAACTTACAAGTGGCCACCCTAACCCTAACCCTAACTATGCGGTATAAAACCACTACTATGTAATCAAAACCTATAAGTAGCCTCCCTAACCCTAACTCTAACTACGCAGTATAAAACCACTAACAAAAAATAATTTTTGTCTATCTCTAACCCTAACCACGAGTAGGGCATTAATCAGTCTGGTATTGACTGACGGTTCTTCGGTCTGTCCAGAAACTGGACCGGTCTAGTCCTTTTTAGAATGGACTGAAAGGACCGTCGGTCCTAATAGTAGATATCAAATAAGATAGCTGCACAATATGCGATACCGCACAGGATCATATGATCAGCAATGTTGTAAGTATATTCTGTTCAAATAACTTATCAAGTTTTCTGTATTAATAAATTTAGCACAACCAAAATGAACTTTAGCATACTAGAACAATAGTTTACATTTACCACAAAGATTTTATTAAGTAAAAATGCTCTAATTTTTTTATTTTCACAAACATTTCATTAGTGCTATTATGTTTTAAAAGAAAAAATATAAGATATTTAATTATTTAATATCTTAGGTCACTTGTATTAGTGGATTGATCCTTAACAATAATAACGAACATGACTGATACTACTGTCAAGGATCAATCCACTAATGCCCAATGATCTGAGATATCATTTTTCTGAATTTTTTTGATATCTGAGTTGTTAAGATTGAATTAATTTAGCTTTTTGTGAAATTATCACAATTGCTGATTATTACAAAAAATTTTGCTACAAACATTACTTGATATTTAGTATGGGTTTCTTATTCAAATTATTGTAATTACTAGGGTTGGGCAAGCTATATATCCAGTGCTTTTTCACTGGACACTAGACGTTTCCAAATTGTCCAGTATAATGTCCAGTGCATGTCTAGTGTCAGTGACATATTTATAAAAAAATTCAATAAATAAATAAATTAGTCAAAGCACAATATATCTGGTCAGATAACTAGTACTCCCAGAGGATTGCTCTAGCTAATTCTTAAAAATGTAGTTAAAATTTTATAATAATGTATTATACCTTTGATTTAATTTAATTTTATTCTTATTTAATTTTAAATTAGTTTAATTATTGTATATTAGTCAAAAATTCTGTTAGCGCATACAGTACATTTGAAAAATTTAATAAGCAATAAATATGTTGGCCACATAATACTGTATAAACTAAATAAAATATTTATATGCAACCAATTTGCTTGCAATTGTAAAGGATAGTATTTCAAATGATGTTAACCTCCCAAAGAAATATGCATGATAAGCAGGTTTTGAGTAATATTAGACTTGAAAACATTATAAATATTATATTATATAGCAGGAGCAGGATTAATAAATTAATTTTTTAAGTTATCAATTTTAACAAAATTGGTTAATTATCTAGTTTATTTAATTTTTTTTGTTTAAAATTTTAAAAATTATAATTTATTTTAAATTTTGCTGTCCAGTGATTATTTTTCTTAATCTATTGCTTTTCACTGAACAATTAGGACACTGGACATTAGACAAATTTCCAATTGTCCAATTGTCCAGTTACCCAACCCTGGTGATTACTATCATGAAAATTCTGTTATGGAACTTACTCTTACTCTTCTAATGGTACTCTATTTTTGTTAAGGTTAAATCAATTTGTATTTGAATTATTGGAAATTCTATATAATTCATCCTAAATTAGAAATTAAAATTATTCTAATTTGGATTGAGTTATTGTAAAAAACTGAGATAGAACTTACTATTGTAGTAACCACAGTATGTGGATGAGTTAGTTTGCATCAAATTATCATGGTTTCTCTATGATTCAGTGTTTTAGGTAAAACTAATTTTCAAATTCAAAATGTTTTGCACTGAAGAATTTTAGTTTTGCCCTATAAGTCTGAAACCTCTGAACTAGTTTTGCCCTGCAAATTTGAGTTTCGTTTATCCAAAACACTGATATGATTAAGGTTGAGTTAGTCTGTATTCACATTATTAAAAATTTTTTATAAATTACTGTCAAAAAACTTAATTGCTATTTTGGCAATCACATCTGGTAATTTATTTTAAGTTGGTTTGCATTAAAATTATCAAATTATTGTAAGTTTTAAAAAATTCTTCCTAAAAATTAATTAACTTGTGAACTATTATCAGAATTACATTATTTTGGTGTTATTCGATTTGTTTTATATAAAGACAACCCAAATTTTACAAAAATATAAAAAATACTGTTACAAACTTACTAGTTATTTAATATTTAGTTAATGATTGAGATAATTTTCAATAAAATTATCGTGATTTTATTATGAATTACTGCAAAAAATTCTCTTACAGAATTTTCTTGCTATTATAGTATGTAGTTAAAGTTGAATTAATTTGTATTAAAATAAGAGTTGAAGTATTGGCTCTAAAAATGTTTTTCTTTAACCCAAAATTCTTGTAATAAATCGCTTATTGAATTTACCTTTCACCTGTAGAATATTTGCTATTTTAAGTAATGTTACTAGTTTTGTCTTCATAACCTGCGTCTTGAATTCCGTTTAGTATAACCTAGTTAAAAAAAGAAAGATCAAATTAATTTCCTTTTATAAAATTATAAATCGATTAAACCTTTAATTACCTAATTTATCGAACAATTAATCTGTTCATTATTAGATTAATTACCCATATTATTTAATTTCTTCTTGATCACATGATGATTATTAGTATTATATTAGAACCTTTCATCCTTTGTGACTAGAATAAAAAAGAAGAATTATATAAATAGAATGACATTTGAACTGCTAACAGAAGAAGTATTCACAAGAAATCCCAGAAATACTTATCCTCATTCGACCACACTGTATCAAGACCTTAAAAGAATCTTGAGACCCAGACCAAATCAACTATGTTCTTTTTGCCTACCAATTAAAGGTTCAAGAGTCTTACACAATTAAAAGGCATTGGTTTGACTAGATAGAGGTGTTGTTAGTAGTTTTTAGCCATATACCCAATGCCTACCACTCTTACAACGTGCATCATATAATAATGAAAAGGTAAATAAGTATGTATTAGGATTATTACAATTTCTATTGTGAATACTATAAAAATCCTATTACAAACTTACTCAGCATATAATACATTTCAAGGTTGAGTTTGCAACGAAATTATTGTGGCTTCTATCAAGAATTATTGTAAAAAATTCTTATACAAAACTTGCTTGGTATTTTAATAATCACAATATTTGTTTAGTGTTGAGTTAGTTCGTGTTGAAATTATTATAGCTTCTATCATGATTTACTCATACGTAACTCACTTATTAACATTGTCCATGACTCAATCTAATTTCAAAAGATACAAAGTGTAAATGATGAACGGAAGTTGATTTTTTAAATCTCAAAATACAAAATGTGCATAACAAACTAAAGACATTTTTTTATTAATAAAAAAAAATTATTAATTTGTAGTAATAGATTAATTACTAATTATTATAAAACTATTACAACATTAATATGCAATAATTACAGATTTAAATAGTATCTTTCTGATCATTTTTAAATTTTCACATGATCTGATTACGGTTTTTGGATATAACAAATCCAAAACGGCAAAGTGCCAAAAACATTTTATCGGTATCAATAACTGATAATCGAAAAACATCAAACATCATTATCTTAATATTACAAAGTAAAGTACGTATGCAAAATAATACAATCGTTCTTTTTTTTACAAAAAATTTTATCGGTATCAATAACTGATAACAATTGAAAGCCATCAAATGTCGGTCACATAACTTCCTTATTAGGATTACAAAGCAACAGTTTCATATATCGTAATATCGTATTATTATTCAGTATAAGATACATTTTAAAATCAGATCATGCATGCATTAATTAGCAACAATAAACAGGCATAATTTCAAAAAAAAAGTATCTCATATTTAGTCATAGTCAAGTTACAACATATAAATGTCATTTTTAAAAGTGTATTTACTGATACAATATATTTATACACAATCATGAGTATATCCCCACACTATCATTTACATTGCATGTGTCATCATCCCGTGCCATCAAAATCACTATAACACTTGCCTGAATTAGAAAAATGAAAACCATTACCCATACTAAAAAAGGATTCTTCAAAAATTAGCATAGCAAACATCAAAAAGTTGAATGGAAACCATCCCTCATGCATTTTATATTACACAAAAAATGTAATTGTACTGGTATAAACTAAATATTATCTTGATAATACTCATTTTGAAACAATTATAAACTGTTGTTTTTAGTTAAAATTCAATTACAAACCCCTTAGTTTGTTAAACAAGATTAATTTACATTTAATGTATAATATGAACAGGCTGTTATAATGTTAACAAAATAGAGAAATTTATTAATGATAGCAATGGCATAATTAGTTGATTTACAATTTGCACTAAATTTGTACAAAATAACGCCTATGGGCATTATTTTGGAACACAAGTTTGAAACAAGCTAATGATTAATTTAGCCGAGAATTTTTAATGATAAAAATTATAATTTGCATTTGACTAAAATTAACTATTAGCTTGCCTCAAACTCATGATTCAAACAACACATATACAAATATAGTATATTGTTCAAATCTGAAATAAGTATAATCTGCTCAATTTGCATGTAAGTAATAAATATACCATTATTGTTAAATTATAGATTATTAGTTTTTTCAATATCGGTACACTTTGATAAGGATTTATGTATAATGTGGATTATCCGAATTTAAAGATTACAATGCCAAAATATCGCATACTAAATTTGGCTAATTTATTTTGAAAATTAAATTTGTCTATTAAGCATATTACAGATAATTAATTATTGTTAATGAAAAAAATTATTGTTGTATTCTGATGTTAAGATAGTAATACTAGTAAATTTAAAAAATTTCATCATACTGAATGGCATAATTCTAATAGCAATCAAACCACAATATATACTTTATTTTTTATATTTTTTTATTAAATATATTAAGTTTATAAAATTTTAAAAGTAGAGTGTAACGTAGATCATTTTTAATAGTAATCACGTTGCAAATTATGCAAATCATAACAAATCATATGATGATCATATGATTTACATAGATTCTAACCAATCAGAGTTGATAATTTATGTAGATCTCCTCGTAAAAATTAACAACTCCTCGCAAAATTTTATAGTATTGAAAAATTGAAAAATATATTGAAATATTCTTGTTTATATTTACATAAGATTAAAAATCAATTTTTAAATTGTTTTCGACTAATTTATTTTAATTTTTAAAATTATTCTAACTTAGTTTATATAAACCGCTGATTTTTGTATGTACAACAAATAATTCGGCATTTATATTTATATTGTATTACACTATACCTTTAAGTATTTGACAGACATGTAAATGCCAACAATATTTTATTAATAAATTTTTTTTCTATACCATATTTTCATGTAATAACACACACCTGTGCATTATTTCGAGCACCTGTGCGTTATTTCGGAACGCATATGTGCGATATTTCAGATTAATATTACCAATCTTTAATAGACATGTGCAATATACTTATATTTATCATGAAACTCTTAGGGAGGGGGTGCGTTATTTCAGGACACACATGTGCATTATTTTGAGTCAAATGGGTGATTTTTAAAAAAGTGCCAATTTCAAAATAATGTACATGTGTATTATTACACAAAAATACAGTACAAGTATAATAACATCTAATTGTTTTGTTGATTAATTTTTTCATATATTAAGATAATTCTTGTCTTGAATCAGTACAAGATTGAACATTTGGCATGCCCAATTATGATTATTTTATTCAATCAAATTATCGAATCTTAAGTAATTAAAAGTGACAAAATATCTTTTTAACTGATTTTAACTATAATGTTCATATTTACAAAGTTAATTAAATGAGTTATTTTGCTATATTAATATACTATGTTAATTTCTAATCCATAATTTATGTATAACTAAAATTATTAAACGTATTCATATCATATAAGCAAATATTATTAATTTGAAAAGCTTATTGTAATTCTTTAAACTTAAATTCACTGATATAGCAAAAAAGTATTATATTGATTATCGGTCTGTTCAGTCTAGCTCTATTCAGTCCTATTTCAGTTCTGGACCACATTCGATCCAGTTTTTTAAAAGAACAGACGGTCTTTTAACCAGGACAGACCGAATGGACCGATTAATAGTCCTAACTACGAGGCCTATAAAACCACTAACAAAAAATTTTTGGCTAACTCCAACTCCAACCACGAGGCAAAAAGCATCTATAAAACCACTAACAAAAAAAATATTTTTCGTGGTTAGGGTTAGGGTTAGGGTCAACTTTTTAATATAGTTCGAAGGTCTTTTATATATAGAATCAAGAATGCGATTTATGTAGCATATAGATCATATCAGATATATTAATTGATCTATCATTTGATTTTGTTTAACCAATCAAATTTCTCAGGTGATTATTTCGAGGGTGACACATTTCATGATCATCACTGGGTTCACGCTTTTTTAATTGTCCCAAATAATTCTCCTGCATTATTGATCACAGTAGATTTGCTAAAAAGAAAATTAATAATGACAAGGTATGATATATTAAAAATTAGATAAAATTACACATGCTGTAGTAAATGTTTTGTGGTGCATTGTTTAGGTTTTATATGGTTTAAATGATAATTTGGGTTAGGATTTTAATAGTAAGTACAAATATTTTTAGTGCTTAAAACAGTTCACGTTCATTTTAATTTGTGACAGCAAGTATAGTTAATTTGCTAAACATAATATTAAATCACGAATTTTGGTTAAAAAATTTGCAAAAACTCTGTTTTGAAAATAGAATTAATTCATATATAGTCACAGGCTACATGTAGTCATACTATTAATATAGTTTTTTTTATAGAAAAATTTTGCAGCTATAGTTAAGATTAGAATTAGTATTAGAGGTAGAATTAAAGTTAGAGTTAGGGTTAGGGTTGAGTCGAGTTAGGGTTTGAGTTAGGTTTAGCAAGAGGGCATTTTTACTTAATAAAATGACAGGAGTTACCCTGGTAAAATTTTGAGATATATGGGGTCTTTGCCTTGAAAATGACCTTACGAGACTATGTAGATCTTATGAATAAAAATTAAAGTTTCTAGCCACCCAGTAATCCAATTCAAATAAACCTTTTTTATTTTGTCAAACTTACTAAGCTCTACAAAATAAAAAAAGTTTATTTGAATTGGATTACTGGATGGCTAGAAATTTTAATTTTTATTCATAAGATCTACATAGTCCCATAAGGTCATTTTCAAGGCAAAGACCCCATATATAATTTTATAACATCGGCTACATGAGCCATGCTATATATAGACTTTTCTTGAAATTATTACAAAATTATTTTTACTTAAATGCACCTATAATATTTTTACACCCATGCATATACTTCACTGACAGAGAGAGAAAGAGAGAGAAAGAGAGAGAGAAATCATTTAACTGACACCACATAAGATTAGGGTCAGTATTTAATTATTTGTAGGCGTATATTTTTAATACATTATCACTGGCATGACATCAGTTGAATGAGTTGTCAGTGAAGTTGACAAAACCATCCATCTGTCATTTTATCACATTCATGTGTGTTTGAGAAAATCTGAATTGTATTGGCTGATTTTTGTTTAACTTTTTGTTTTAATCATAATTTTTACAACTTTAGTTATAACGTAAAAACTTCGAACAATAGGAGGCCGGAAGTCATATATAATTTACAAGGATAGAAAAAGCAATCGCACAGGGTTCGCGTGTGATCTGACAATGGGTGATAGAAATACGACATCTGATTTATTTTATCCGATTTGAGATGTGTGCACAACGAATTTATACTTACACACACAGGTCGAAATAAGGCCAATCAGATTCAAATCGGTATCACAAGATCCTGATATGAATCTGATTTGAAACAGATATTTGGCGAAATAGGACACTATTAGGATACAATTCAAATTCATATTGGCATTCAAGAAATATCGGCAAACTGATAGCTCAATAGGAAAATCGATAAACTTTATTTAACTCTATCGATAAACTTTATTTAACTCTATCGATTTACCTATTGAACTATCGGTTTGCAGATATGTCTTGAATGCCGATATGAATCTGAATTGTATCCTAATGTTGTCCTATTTACGTCAAATATCTGTTTCAAATCAGATCTCATATCAGGATTTTGTGATACCGATTTGAACCTGATTTGCCTTATTTGTATCCTAATGGTGTCCTATTTGCGTCATATCAGGACCGATTTAAACCTGATTTCTTATTTCGTCCTGTGACAGTAAATGCAACCCCTAAGTGCACGTCCTACTCCCTAAATGCAATACCTCTCTAAGTGCACGTTTGGCTAAATTGTTGCACATGGTCACGTCGCATTGTGTTTCGAGAGGTCTGACTATGTATAATTTTACTGCTTCCGCATGATTATTTAAGAGACTATTCATTATTTCTTACATCATGTACTGTTTTTTTCTTTAATTATGACAATAACTGTGAAAACTATATCAGATACCTATGGCGGAACTGGGGGGTTTGTCAACAATGATTTTGAAACAATTATTCGTCAAATAACTGATGGTGAAAGTATTAAAAATATTAATGTGAAAAGAATAAAAGTTCAAACGAATTCAACTGATGGCTATTTGCTTAGTCTTCAATTTATTTACAATGTGGAGACAAATGATGGAGAAAAATTAGTTACCGGTGCACTACGTGGTAAACGTACCGGTATACTACAAACTTATGATCTTAATAATAATGAAAAAGTGAAGGCTATAGCCGGTACATATGGCAGCTATGCTGGTTATATTGTTGTAAAGTACTTGGAATTCAAAACATCAGTAGGAACAAGAAGTTATGGTAAAAATGATACAGCGGATACTTTATTCACATTGCCTGCTGGAATTCTCTTTGGTATGAATGGCGCATTAATAGATTCTCTTGGAACATATGTAGTCGTAGAAGTTCCAACAAATTCATCATCGACAACTTCAAATTCATCATCAGATATTACATCAACTTCATTTATAATTCTTTCCTGCTTTACTAGCATTTTAGGATTTATTGTTTTAGTAACTGTTGTAATTTTTTTGTGGAGGAAATTTTATCGTGGGTATATTCCCACGTTCTAGTTCTTGTTATGGTTTTTTAATTAACATTATATGGTTAAACTCTATAATTCATAATCATATACATAATAAAATATAGTACAAACGAAAGTGCACACCTATTGTACCTGCTTCAAATTCCTGTAATTTCTTAATTTCTATTAAATAGAAGTAAAGTACACTTCGCTTTTATGAAAATTTTATTAATAAGCATCGTATGATAATTGATATCGTACAACCTGAAATTTTTTGGGTGGTAATTTAAACCCAATTTACAATTGCCATTATATGATAAATAAGATCTTAGAACCAAAAATGCCTTCATTTTCAAAAATATTTTTCTTATCTTTATTTATGCAGCATAATAGATTGCAAATTAATAAAATGAAATTATCATTACCTTACGCGTCGTGGTAAGTTTTTTGAAGCGCTTTTTTATGATTTATATTAAAAGTTCGTGTTAGGTTAATTAGTAGAAAAGTATGATTAGCTTTAAAGATTAATGAGAAACATTTAATTTTAATTTCTACAGCAAATACTATGCTTATTAATTTGTTATCTAACATTATATGATAACTTAATGATTTTTATTTAAAAAATTTTGCAAAAAATCTATTTAGGAAATATTATAAAAAATTTACAAGAAATCTATTTGGAAAACTTACTACGGTAATGCTAGTAAATAAATAATATATTTAAAGTATTAATTTTTAATATAATTTGAGGGAAATTTTATTTTGACCCGGGTCAAAACGACCCCCTCTTAGAATTTAGGGTTAGTGCGGGTCGGAATTATGTTAATGACAGCCAGATTTTTATATTAAAAAACCGGCCAGCATCAACATAATTTCGGCACAGACTAACCCCAATTCCGACCCGTACTAACCCTAAAATTCTGTTGGTAGTTATTTTGACCCAGGCCAAAATAGAATTTCCCATAGCTTAATTATAGTCAAAAGATATTTATTAACTAAGATATTTTCAAATTATCTTTAAAATAAATTAAATATATTTTTAGCTCTATGCTAGCTCAATAAAAAGATAATAATTAAAATATATTTTTAGCTCTATGTTAACGCAAAAAGATAATAATTAAAATATATTTTTAGCTCTATGTTAACGCAATAAGAAGATAATAATTAATCAGGCTCTTTTGATGGTTCATTATCATAATCGGATCATTTTGATGGCCAAATAAATTAGCACTATTCATTATAGGGTATGTAATATCCCAATCTAATCTTCAATAAAAACTACCATGCTTAAATAATTGCGAATTTGGAGTCTCGATTTGAAACTAAATTTATTCCTAAATTCTAACCTAACCTAAAAAAAAAAATTGGACAAAACACCCTCCAAAAAATTTTAAATAGGTTCAAATTTGAACATCAGCCAATTTCAACATCAGCCATGATAAAAATTTCTAGAGTTTGGCGGAAGATTCTTAATATTTAGTTAAAATAATACCAAATTTGTGTTATTAATTTATTTTATAATCATAACATAATGTTTTTAAAATGTCATCAAATTGAATTTTTAATCTGCTTTTTTATAATACTTTGTAGATAAAAAGTCTTGAAGTTATAAAAGATCCAAGTTTTTACGTTTTACCAATTTTAATTTGTTAAGAAGAATTCCAAAACCGGCCAAATCTATTCATTTACTTTATTGGTTTCGCTATGTGAGAGTATATATTAAAATTACAATCGCCGTAAGAGGCCAAATTAAAATTTTACAATTATTCATATAATTCTAGGTACGTGTATAAAGTTATGTTTGATCGAATAACCAAATAAATACGTGTTGTGGTTATTCAAGCCCACCCAAAGTTTTGAGAAAATGAATTCAGCCGCTCCGGGACAAAATATAATCGGTATCTTTATGTGCAAGAAGATATTATCAAAATATTACAATTCATCTAAAATGCGCTACGTACTTAATAACTAATTTTAATGTCATAGTATAACAATTTTTTTAACTCCTTGTATTATTTCTTAGAGAATCAATTTATCCTTTTTTTTTATTACATATCGATAGAATGTGTATAAATTTTGTTATACTCAGCTGACAAAAATATATTCCCTATAAGAAAAGTGATCCGGGTTTGGTTCGAGTTGGCACGTGAATCGGCGGACCGTGTTGATCCGTATACCCGTGCCAATTTAACGTGAAATCACGTAAATCGTACGTGCCTTTTGTAGCAGCCATTTGGCACCGAGCTGATGACACGTGAATGGACCGGGTAAGTAAACATAAATTTATGGTCCACTTTCCAATAGAAATTTATTAGAAGAGGACCTGGTAATAGTTGGAATATGTATATATCTGAAAACTAAATCAGCTGCAAATGTGTAAACTCTTGCAAGGAATCTTTTTCCTTAAGATATCCAGAGAGGCTTACTTGTGAGTTTTTGAGATATTGCAATTTTTTTAAAAAAAAAATTGGTCGTGATCTTTCGCTCTTATTGTACTCCGAGAAAAGAGCCAGCACGTGTCACTTTTAACACATGCCATTCTGTGAAATGAAAACGTGCTATCACATACAACGTGCATATGCGTGCCATCTGATGTGTGCCATTACAATATAACGTGCCACCCATTACCGTATGTCCATGTTGTTTTTAACCGTGCCATTCTGTTGTAACACTTGAAATTACTCCTCTAAGATAATTCAAGGGAGTTTAGCTATACAGTGTATGCTATAAATTTGGGATTTGGCGATTTAATACAGTAGTTAATATGCTTGTTAATAAACAAACTTGTTAGAGGATGGATTAAGGCTTTTATTGAAAGAGGTGACGACTCTAGTGTATATGAAGATACAAAAGAATCGGAATTCTTTTAGCAAGTGATTTATTAAGTTGACAGTGATTGATCTTTTATGATGACCGATTATAATTGATTGACAAATTGATTTATTGATATGTTTAAAATGATCGATATGATACGATCAGTATTTATTGAATGATAAATATAATACGACAGGGTGAAACCTGAGTTGTGAAATAGTGAAACCTGCCATGATCATCATGTGAGGGTGAAATCCACCTTTATATAATAAGAAACATAATAAAACACAGATTTCACCTAACCCAATCTACAAAGCAGATTTCACTATTTCGCAACTCAGGTTTCACCTGTTCTAATATAATAGTAAGAGAATAAGAAATTAAAGAAGTGCAAGTCTATATAGATGAGAGTGAAGTCCTTGAAAACATGTCTCTTGTTGAGAGTGGGTCTGAAAAAGGTCGTAAGGTGAAGATGAAAGTCTTATATATATGATTCGGGGAAAGTATTCTCTGATTCTAGACTAATATTCATGTCTTTGGATCAGTGAAAAAGATTTAAAAATTTTTTTTTGTTTTTTGGGAACATAAATATTAAATTTATGTTCCCAAAAAATTTTTAATGTTCCTTAACTAAATTTCTTTCTCTTTCTCTCTCTCTCTCTCTCTCTTTCTCTCTCTTTCTCTCTCTCTCTCTTTCTCTTTCTCTCTCTCTCTCTCTCTCTCTCTCTCTCTCTCTCTTCTCTCTCTCATGCAAAAAACTATCTTTATAGGGAACACAAATTATAACTTTTATGTTCCCACTTTGTTCCTAATAGGGAACATAAATTCTAAATTCAGTGTTTCTATATTTTTTTAAATGTTCCTGGGAACACTAGGAACATCAAATCTTTAATTTAACACTGCTTTGGATGCTTCTAATAATTAACTAATTAATTAAATACATATAACAAACCATTCACTAGGGCAGTGCTGTCCACTGGAACATTCCAGTGAAAATTTCTGGAACTGGATAATCACTGGACCTAAATGGAACAAATAAATTATATTTTAGATTCTAGTGGTAAATTGCCACTGGACCCTTCTAGTGATGATTTTTACCACTGGAAGGAAGTTCTAGTGACTTCCAGCAGCTTCCAGTGGCTTCCAGTGACCTTCAACTTTTTAAATATTATGGATTAATGAATGAATGTACCTCGTGCAAGATAAACTTAGTATATATATTTACATACTTTGCACAAGGTTACATTACGTGACTTTATGTGAGCTATGTGATTAACTAAAAACCTTATTTTGAGAATGATTTACCTCGTGTGAGATTGTGCAAGGTGCATAAACGTCATGGGTATGAAAATTTCACACTTTGCATGAGGCATATTTTAATTAATACTGTATTCAAAAGCCCAGGCATTTTTTAATAGAATAAAATTATTTATTTATTTATATGTATGCAATAATTGTAACAGATTAAATTATATTAAAAAAATTAACAAGCCATCGAAAAAGAAATTTTTTTTGGTTAGAGGTTAAAGTTTTAGAGTAGAGTTTATATTTAACAAGTATAAGTAGTTTTAGAAGATTAAATTTTTATTAACATAATATTTTTTAGTAGTTATTTTGAGTCGTCGCTAGAATCTTCACTGGAGCCTTTGCTGGAGCCGTCACGAAGCTTTCATTGGTGCTATCATTGGTGTTGAAGTTGGTGTCGTAGTTGGTGCCTCGTGAAGTTGGTCGCGCTTAGATCATGTAATTCAGTAGGTTTTTTTTCAAGTTCTTTCACCAAGTTCTGCATTGGGTTTTTCTAGAGTTAATAGGACCCCGAAGAATATATGTAATACTGAGATCTGGCTTTGTATAGACTTATATATAATTTTTCCATATGTCGTATGTTTAAATTTGTATAACCAACTGGTAATTTTTTGAAAGTTAGATGTTTATTTGCAAAACAAAAATGATCTTTATAACAAGTACGATCTTTTTTTGTATAACGATACTATATATACATTGGGAAAATTTTTAAGTAGATATAAATTGATATATCGTATGTTGCAGCTACCTTTTTTTGCCGATTTTTAACAAAAAAACCGTGGGTAGCTTATTTACTATTTTAAGTAATTTAAAGCACAATAAAAGAGTAGCTTTTTTTTGAATACAAAACTTTATTAAGTAAAATAAATAAATAAATATGCTGTAGACAATAAATAAATATGCTGTAGATGATAAATAAATATGTTATAAACAATAAATAAATAT